>JAXGGA010002164.1:0-129265 GCA_038373865.1 Uloborus plumipes | reverse complement strand
ACCCTTTTATTTTATTTCTTGTTTCTGTACTAAATTTTTTGAATCCTGCGCGATATGGCTTTTATAAAAAAAAAGCGTTTATATTAGAAAAAGAAATCTCCCTTTCAGAAATTGATTTTATAAAATGGCGCTAAAATTGTAAAAAAAAATTGCCTGTTTTTTGGTTTCCGGATAAAATTTTCTGTAAAGTAGTAACTAAAATTTGAATTTTCTGGTCTGAAATTCTCCATTTTGTTTGCTAAGATTGTGTTGACAAATCCATTAGATTGACATCATACCAACATGCTCAGACTTCATAATTGTCCAGATATTCCTGATAAAAATATTTTGTCCTGATTTGTCCTAATTTTTTAGTTTTCTGATAGCTCTCTTTTAGGTTCTGATCTTCCTGATTTTTTGCAGACTTATAAATTTTAGGGCTTCCAAACATGTTTTCAGTTTGTCCTTAGGAATAAATAAGATAGCCTTTTTACCTAACTCTTTCTCTAAACTCATAATTTTTAAAAGTTGAAATTAAAAATGCAGTCATTAATCGGTAAATGGGCACTAAGACGATTAACTTAGGGGCCAATTAGGAGGCTGCGATTTTATTTTTGTACTAAAATTGCTTTTGCTTAGAAGAAATAACTATGCTGAATGCATTTCAGCGCATTAATCGCCTGAGTGTTAATATTTTATTTAGTTTTTTTTTATTAAAATACATTTTTATTCAGAAAAAGAAGCAATGCTTAACGAATATATTTCACCTAATGAATAGTTTTAAACTCTAGCTGTCGAGGGGGAAAAACACATCACCCATAAACTAAGATTACAACAAGTGATAACGTGACATTGGCAATAAGAAAATAATATACAGTTCAATATTATACTTGTATATAGGTACACATGTGCATTACTAAATTTTTGCTCAATATCAAAAGTGACCTGGATTTTTTGTAATATTGTCTTAATTTTTTTTCAAAGCCACTACAAAGTCTGCGTACTAATCGCAATTCTTGACTGAAAAAGTGATTTTTACCACATACAATTTTGAAGCCACTTAAATAGAAAATATAAGATATAGTGATTAAGACTTAGTAGAATGAAGTTTAATTTATCGAATAGTAACTTCCTTTTTTTCAGCAAAAATCTGTTGAAAAATTGTGTAAACTTAAGGATATTTAGGAAAAAAGCTCTAAATTTAGGAATTTGAGGATAATATAATTTATTTTTCAGTATTACTAATCTTTCTATTTGAACAAAAGTATCAGTTGATCGAATATTATTTCCGTATTTGTTAAAAATGATTTCAGAGATCTTCAGTTTTCTACTTTTTGTTAGTTTTTCCTTGCGCACTAACGATACTTTGGCTAAGTAAAATAAACAACCGTACAGTCAATGCAGGAGAATCCACCTTCAATACCTCATTGATGAAGGAGAGAAATTTCTACCCCATTTGAAACCGGTTTCACCCCGGGTCGGTGCATAAACACGGCCTCGGTAGGGAAAGCCGGGTTGACGCCGGGTTGAATCCTGCTGCATAAACGGGGCCTATGAGACTGTGCGACTGTGCGACTGTGTTTGCATCAAAAACCGTAGTAGATGAAATAACTGGCGCAATTGTTCCGGCTTCATTGGTAATCAAATCAGCCTCGTTGTTCCTTTCATTTCTACATGGTCCGGGATCCACTGAAGGGTACTCTTACGTTATTACACAAATGTATTTATTCAATTAAAGGGACAAGTGGACAAAAGTGATATGTGACAATTTTTCAAACTTCTAGAAAAAGCTTTAAAAAAATGGTGTGTTATTATTTTTTTAAATGGATTTTTCTCAACGGGTAAAACGGGGTCATATTCTTAGTTACCTACCGTTTCTGTGACTAAGGGGATATGGTAGTGATGGACGTATCAAACCTTCATCAATGGTAAAAAGTGAGTTTCAAAAATGTTCACAAATCACCTTCAGCCACTTTCCCCTTCAATTCCGAGAAGTTACTGCGTGTTGTGGCTGAATATATATATATTTCACGGATTTTTTTAAAAGGTCAACCTTTAGGTGGATTGACAATTTAATGAAATTTTTATTCTTGTTTTATCGCTTGTGTTGTTCAAAATTAAAGTATTTCATTTTAAATTTCAGCTGCAGTGCTATTGGCAACGTTTGACATGCGGAAAAAGCACTTTGTTTTGACTAGTTTGACAAAAAAATCCACGTTATGATTCATGTTAAGCAAACTCCGCTGTTGCGGCCCCTCAGGGAACCACAAAATCTTTACAAGGACGAAACAAATTTTTGCAATAACTTCACAAATAATTATAAGCATTAATTATGATACTTCTGCAATGTTTCGTCACTACATCATAAATAATGTTTGTGTAATGCAGGCATACAATTTTTATTTATTTTTGTTCTTCAGTTAGGTTTTTTTTCATATTTTTGCACAAGAAAGCGAGCCGTAAGAAAATCTCAATTCCGACTAAGAAAAGTTTAGGAACCACTGCTGTAATGCAATACGATTACACATTTCAGAAGCAATAGTAGTTATGGTAATGTGTTGAATACATGTATTTTGACTAGGTAACAGGATCTTTTGAACTAAATAAATACACTAAATGTATTCAAACATCAAAATTTTACTTTTTATAAAATTCAAATGTTCTGTCAAAATCAGAATGACAGGTAATATTCATTCAATTCATTGAAAACGAAGAGGCACATAGAACACGTGCTACAAAATAAAACTTTTGGAATGAACTAATCGCAATCTGTTTAAATTTAATAAAATTTCTTTATTATAAAATTAATTTATTTGCATATGTTTCGACATTTAAATCACGCTTGGAGAATTTAGCATAGAACTTACAGATAAATTCTGGAAAACGTTTAATTTCGTTGTTTTCTTTAAACAGTAGTTCTTTGACTGTGTATATTTATTTTTGTCGAAAAGCAAAACTACGTCTTTATAAGCCACTTGGATCTGTCATGGCTTGTTTTAGCTTAAGTGCTTGTCTGCCGATGTTCATGTTTGCTTGTTATGTCAAAAAGCTTTCGGCAATAAATTTCTCTTGCGTAGAAATTGATTTAGTTTGATGTAAATATCCGATCGAAAAACAACATTAGTCGTTTTAATAAATAAACATAGTCGAATATTTCATAGATCCTGGTAGTCAGTTTTTAGTCATTTAAGTTATTATAATAACTTTCTTTGTCGTAACATTTCTCCTTTCTGTGAAGAAGAATATATTTAAACAATTGTTTTAAAGTAAGCCAAAATAAATATTTTTTCCCACATTTTCTTTAATTTGAATAAAGGGGAAGGGTGGGGGCCGGGGGGTGGGGGTTACTTGTAATATAACTCTAAGTTTAAGCCCGTATTGATATTTGACTGTCTGATTTCGTATACTTTTTATTCTTTTTCTTTCTTTTGTTATTTTTCAAAAGGTAAAATTCGTTTTACTCTTCGGTTAAAACAATTTTCTATTTATACTCCAAACTTTGTACATTCTATATATATATATATATAATATATATATTTTTTTTTTAAATTAGAAGTATAAAACTTTGCGAAAAAAAAAAATCTTGTTAAAAACAGAAGTAAATTTCCCTACATTTTCCCTACCCTAGGGGAGTCCCCCTGATGAAGGCCCCAGGGTCTTTTGGGAATTTTCTCTTTATTTCTGTTTTTAACAAGATTTTTTTTAGCAAAGTTTTATACTTCTAATTAAAAATATGTCTGCTAGCAGTTTCAAAGAGCTGCCACAGGCGCCTTTTGACCTGTGTGGTGAAGTTTATTTTTCTGTTCTTTATGATTTTTCAACTATATATATATATATATATATATATATATATATATATATATATATATATATATATATATATATATATATATATATATATATATATATATATATATATATATATATATATATATATATATATATATATATATATATATATATATATATATATATAATGCGAACTGTATTAGAATTATATGCATACACATAGGGATACAAGAAGTGAAGATGTGATGTGGCCTAAATAAGAGGATGAGATTTATTTGCTATATAAATATGTTCTAAATGATATTGTTATCCATATAGCATTTATGCTTATTATATGTACTTTTGAGATATGCTACGTCTTTCAAATATATTTCGAAGTTTAATAGAACATCATTAAATTTCTAACGAGGCTAGAACGACGCTTCAAAAGAAAACTAAGTTACCGTAAATTCGGGTTACTTGAACCCACAAGGAGGTTACTTGAGCCCACAGTAAAATGATAAAATCTGGGTTTGGTACTAGCGTTAGATATTGCAGAGTGCTTCTACCTTGCGGAGAAACGAGGAACTATGTGCAAGTCTTCAACTAATAAGTACCAAACCTAGATTTTATCATTTTACTGTAATGGGCTCAAGTAACCCCCTAGGGTCCAAGTAACCCGACTTTACGGTACTTCAAATTTAAAATTTCGTTTTCTCATTAGAGAAAAATTTGAGTCTTTTAAACAAGAAGTACTTAATCGCAGGAACTTTCAGCAAACATTCACTTCTTCCCTATTACTGCCGGGCATTCCCAATGGGGGGTGCAGAAAACCGCGCGAAACTGCTCTCAGAACGCAAATGAACATCCTGGAACGTGAAACGCTAATAAGTGATTCAAGTGCTCGTTTGCCCGAAATAAATTGCTCTTTAATGAGGCGGAATATGAAAATATACTTCTCAGAAATTGTTTTCCGGGAGAAGAATTCTCGGAAAAAATTTGCATATAGATGGCAAAGTTGTTTCTGAATAAATAATGCAAATTTAACAAATTCTCATGCGATACGTAATGAATATTTTGTCAAAACTTTAGTGTTTGAGGGTAATTGACAAACAATCAGAGATTACATTGAACACATTAAGTATATTACTACATTGTATTAAATTCATTTACATAGTAATAGATTACTGTACAATGTATTAATTAAACCACTTACATATATCAGCTAATAAAAGTAAGTAAAATTTTAAAATAAAGGTACTTGTGCCTTACTGGTGCAAATTTAGTCACTTTTCCTGCGAAATTTAAGAAATGATTTCTCCTAACATAACTGCTTAAACCTAATGAATAAACAATCAGATTACACTGCACAAACTAAACATATCACTACATAGCATTAGATTCCCTCCTAGATCATATTATATTACAGTACAACACTAATCAGTTAACCCATTTATGCCCAAGTTTTTTTCAACAATTTTTTTTCAATTTTTATCTGCTTAAAACTCTTACTTGGAATGGTTTACATACAGTTTAGGCTTGAAATAGTTCGCTGTTGCGATATTTATTAAGTTAATTAACGTCCTGTTTATGGGATATTTTGTAGATATGTGAGCAAAATACGATCTTACTTGACTTTACTTGTGCAAAGTAACATTACAGAAGGTATTTCTGCTCAATTTTAAGCAAATCATTTCAAAATAGTTTAGTTTTATGAAAAAAAAGTTTGCAAAAAAAAATTACTTTCTGTGGCTACCCAATGCTGGATAGTTGCTTGACTGATTTGTCCGAAAACAGCTGTCTATAAATAAACTCTGATGTCCAAATAGTGGCTCTAACTGGTTTTCTCAAGAAGAAGGACTATTTAACTTGTGAAAAACAGCTTTAGTAAAATGATGTACCCGTTACAGGTTTTTGTATGCAGTAACTAACAAGCGTCCTGTTTGTAGGCTACTGTGCATAAATGGGTTAAATATGAAACACAGTTTTATATCATATCTTCAAATACAAGTAACTAAAATTTGAAAGAAAAGTTACTTGTTTATTACTGATGCAAATTTAGCCGCCTTTCATGTGAAACCTAATGAGTATTTTTGCCTAATCCTACTATTTGAGGATAATAAACAAACAATAAGAGAGAACGCTACGCATATAAAGTACATAACTGTGTACATTTGCAGTAGGTTCACTATTTAATCACATTGGATTTGAGTGTACATTAGACTGCAGACAGTTATCATTTTCAATGCAGTAAAGATATTACGACAGCACCTCTTGAATACGAAGCCCGAAATCAAGACATCCACTGCTAAGATGAAATACAGTGTCGTATTGTACTAGATTGTATATTTTTTATAAGTATATTTTAACAGTCATACTTTATATATTCTACACTTACTATTAGTTAACTAAACAACATTCTACAATGCAAAGCATTCTGTTTATAAAAGAAGTACTCATATGGATGAACCCATTAATGCCTAGCGTCCATTTTTAGGGATGGTCCAAAAAAGGGTCTGAATATCCCCAAAATGAACATTTCAACCAAATAATAGTGTTTAATTAGTACCTTGGTATTGTTTCAATTCTTTATTAACAGATTGCAGCACATAAACATTGTAAAGCGTGTTCTGTAGCAGTTTTAATATGATCTTTATCAAAAATTACATCGTTCACTATCTCAAGTTATTCTCAGCTTCCCAGTTTATGTTAATTGCTGATTTTATTTCTTCCCATAAAATGTCTTTTTAAATATTATATCGTAGGCAGAAAAAAAAGTATGTACCCTCTGGGGTCTATCGTAACTTTTAAGGGACGATTTTTCACTTTAATGAAAAAAATATTTTTCGCATAATATTTTTTTTTATTATTTTTCCTGTCCATTAAAGACTGTTTGTAACCAGTATACAAAATATCTTTGGGAAAAAAATGTCAGGCATTAATGGGTTAAAACAACTGTTCGTTCGATTTTTTTTGAGGAAAGTAGTCAATGTATCCTTGTACCCTTCTTTTGTAATCTTCCCTGATGCTTAAACTTCCCTTTACTCTCTTACTTAGGTCTATTATTGAAAATCGAAGTTTCAAGCTTTAATTAATTGAAAGCAACCACTCATGGATATTACAAGCCGAAGGGCCCTGCTCCACATCAGCGAAAACGCGACCGAAACCGAAGGCAGAAACCGAAAATCCGATTACTTTCCATAGGAACACTATTTAATCCATTTTGCGTCTCTTCCTTATTTTTCTGCTTTACGTTAATGTGGAGCAGGGCCCTAAGAGTTTTAGCAAATAACATTGTTTTATAATGTAGAAACTATTTGAATGACAATGGGATAAATTACAAGTTAACAAAGATTTTGACAGGTGAAACGTTTGACGTAAGACAATTTTGACGCTGATTTCAAGGCTTTTAGTTTTATTTTTCCATGTTTTTCTGTATTACATAATGCTAAAAACACATAATTCACAACTAAAGTTATGTCATAATTACAAGAAATTTGGTAATAGATATTGTGGTGATGATACGGTAGTCAGTCTTATTAGTACCAATTTTCGTAATATATGCTGTGCTTTTTTTTTTAAAATAAAATTATTTCAAACTCTCAGAACACACAAATCTATCGTTTAATTATTTTTAAAAGCTAAACTCTTCGCAAAAACCTTTTTCTGTAGTACATTTGACATATTTCGCATCTGCCAGTTTATATATTTGTGTGCATGTAGCGCTTCATCAGTGCTGCGACTATACGTTCATGTATGATTTTGTTTCTTATCGTGTGCCTGACCAACATGCTGATTACTGAACAGTAGTTCTGAATCATTCTTTTTAAAATCCAATATACTACATTTTTTCTTCTATTCACTATATCCAGAAATGGGAAGTTGATTTATTCCAAAGAAATTAACATAACTCAAAACGTTCCAAATGCTTTTCAAAAGAACTAACTCCTGTCGAATGCATTGTAATTAAACAGGATCAGGACTATATTGTATTGCCAAATTGGCAATAACGGTGCCAACATGTAAGCGCGCACTGTTCTTTCTTAGTTCCGTTGGTTGTCCTCAATCATTATTTTAACAATTGAACTCGTTTAAATCACGTTGGATCTTAACCGTGACTATCGGAAACTCAAAGATATCGTTTATTTTGATTTAGACAAGAGATGTGATGAATATATGTATCAAAAACTAAGAGACGAGACTTGTTTTAAACTCAGTAATTTCATTCATATTGTGTTTAGAAACTCAATGCTCACAAAAGTCAAATCAAGTTTGCCGTAAAGTTAATTGTGCTGCAACGCTACTGAATTGTATCTTTTGGACCAAAATTCGTGTTTATAAGGAATGTACTAGATTTATTTGTTCTATTTAATCACATTGTTTTTATAACTTAATTTGAATTCATAATCAAAATAAGACGTCGAAAATTCTAACTTAAAATTTTAAGTTATTTCGTTGTTTAGTGTTCTGCTGCATAATTATGAAATGGTGTATATTTAATATAATAGTTCAGAAATAACGGTAGTATGATTACAATCCATGTTAACTTTTATAAATCTTATACAACATACCTTATGTTTAACATATTTCATACGATAGGTTTAATATCACTTCAGAATGGAAATACTTATATTTTTCATACTTTATATTAAAGAGAGTTTTTTTTATAAATTAGCCACGAGAGCTAAAACTTGTTTGAAGTAATTATAGCCAGAATTTCGTTTGGATATTTAACAAACTTGAGTTTCGAAATTCTTTTAAACGCTTGTTTCACTATATAGTCATTTCTCTGTAAACTCGTAATTGGTTCCGGACCGAGTATTTTAAAAATAATAAAGTATAATAAAGTAATTACCTCTCTTAATTCAGATAAAGCATTAATACTTTGCAGCCCAATTGTATTTAGAGCGATAAAAATTTAATTTTTTTTTTCTAGAAATTATCTAAGTGCTAAAAACACAGTCCCCTGGCTGTCCCAATCCTATAGTTCAACACTTAAAGGTAGTATTTTAAGAAAAAAAATCAACAATTTGGCAATTGATATCTTACAATAAAATAATGCAACTATATTTTTGTAAAATAAAGTCTAGTTACGCATTTCTGAAGAAAAAAACACCTATTACTGTTTTTAAAAACTAACTTGCTTTCAATCAAGTTTTTTTTAAGAGGAAGTCCATCTGATTATTTTGCAATTAGGGCTGTAAGCAGCAGTGGATTTTGCATTCATTGTTTCCGAGTGAAAGTTTTACTGCCTGTTGAACGCTATTCTTGAATTTACTTCTTAAATTTGTTCTTCAACCCTTTGGCCGATGCTTTCGTAAAGAAATATTTTTGATAACAATTGAAGTGCAGCAGCAGCTTAAATAGTGGAAAAAAATTGTCGTGCTTTTAAGTAGAGAAAGATATCCAACTTCTGAAGAATCAACCTGTGCATGGAATACGGTACACAGAAAAAATAATCAGTTTTTGTCTGCTTTTTTCTGGAAAAATACGAACAAAAATATTCTAGGAAAATAATACTAAAAGAATGCTAAAATCTCGAGCGGAATGTTGGAATGGAAGTAAATGCAAAAAATATTCTAATTTAATATAATCATGTTTCAGAAGAAAAAAATTTCATTATCCTGTTAGTGAAAAAACTTGTTGAATATGTATAGAAATAATACAGGAAAAAAAGTGTGAACTACGCAATTTTATTCTTCTGACAAATGAATTATGAGAACCGGTCGTAAAAATGAAGCTCCTGACAGCAATTATTAATTTCATCTCATCAACTACATCAGTTCTATTTAATTTTTCACTGCGCCTTTTATTTTTTAATTCATATCCCTAAGAGTATAGTTTTCCGTATATCTCGACGCATAAATCCAAGACAGAAAAAATTAATTTGCTTCCACACTTTTATTAAATTAGCTCTTGAAAAGAACTATTTTAATTTCGTAAATTCCTTGGACTGTAACGAATGGTAAACAATAAAATTATGTCTCCTTGAAAAATAACTCTAATGAAATATTTATTGCGAGGGAATTTCAGATAATTTAAATAAAAAAATAATTGACGTTACAAAAATGACATTTCCCCTCAAAATCAAAAACAAGCACTTTTTTACTTGTACTTTTATGTTACGCGTATGATTTTGATATTCGTATATTTTTTTTAAGTGCTTTAAATTTTTTTATGTATTCTTCATTGATTAGTTGTACAGTGTTGCATACAAAATCTGTTTGGTATTTAGAGACTACACGATCGTTGAGGGTCAGAAAAAACTTAAAAGGACTAGTATCAAGTAATATAAAACGTAATAGCATAAATACAACGTTGAAAAGCTCAAATGAGCAGGAACACTGCAGAAACGTTTAATATTTAGTTAGTATTTAGTTACTACACGATCGTTGTAACTATACGATCGTTTACTGTTTAGTATTTAGTTACTAGACGATCGTTGAGGGCCAGAAAAAATCTTAAACGGGACTAGTAACAAGTAATATAAAACGTAGTAGCATAAATACAACGTTGAAAAGCACAAATGAGCAAGAATACTGCAGAAACGTGTTTCAGGAAAGCAAGAAACGCCTTTTCCATGCAGAAAAAATCTGAGCTGTGGATGCACAGGCATCCGACAATTTTTTGCATTGAAGAAGGCGTTCCTTATTACGCCGAAGTAAGTGTCTGCAGTATTACTGCGCATTTGTGCTTTTAAACTTGGTATTTATGCTATTATATTTATATAAAACGTTATTCTATTTAATATAAAACGCATTGGGGCAATTCCACGAAACTGGAGACATCACACACGAAAAAAAATTTCAATGAACCAATAGTTTTTTGATTTCATATGATGTAAAAAAGAATGAATTTTTATAAAATAACCCTAAAAAGGCTATAAACTTATTTCTTGTAAGTTTTATAGGTAAGTTTTGACAACACCATTTTGTGCGCATGTTTTCTTGTTTTCGAGCTATTGAAAGTTCATCAGTCTATTTACTTATGAAATTAACTGGTATGTCTACAGTTTTATTTTTTATTGAAATTTAGTTTATGAATGAAGAGATTACGCCAACAAAGAAGCTTCAAACTGTTATAATTATTTTATAAACAATTTTTATAAATTAGTCCTCACATTCATGTAACGTCAGTCACAAAATAGTATAAAAGTTTGTTTTACTTAAACAAAACTAAACCCAAGATTACAACAAGTCATATTCTCTTCATTTAGGATGATATCTTTAATATTCTTTACTTAAATATTTAAAAGTAGTTGAATTAATATATTTAAAACTTGCTTAAAATGTGTAACATCAGTCACAGTAACATCAGTCACATTTCTCTTTTCACTAAGATGCTTTAAATAAACTATACAAATGGCACTAACTGCTGCAAAAAGGCAACATATTAGGTGAGAGAAATTTAAAATGACGGAAAATATGAAGATTAGTAAATCAAAAACAGTGTATGATAAAATGAGCAGAGAAAAAAAGAGAAAAATAAATTTTTGTAAAGTGATTATCTAGCTAAGTTCAAAGTAAGTTTAGAATCAAGTTTAAAAAAAAAATTAGGAAAAGAAATACAAGAAAATGTAGAACACAAAAGAGCCCGGTTTTAAATAGCACCTGCCCTTTTTTTCTTTCTTAATTGAAACTGGACAAACAAGTACTCCTAACTCTCCGTGTATGACAGTTAAATTAAAGTGTTTGTCAATGAAAACAGAACATGGTTAAGTAATTTTGGACCCTATATGATCTTAGGAGACGTGCACCAGGCTGGAAAGATATCAAAACTGCTTGGAAAAATGATAATTCTGAAGAGATAAGACGCTAAAAAACTTCTGCAATACTCCTAGAAGCAGATGAATTTATTTGTGAAACAATGTATAGAAATGAGAAAGCAAATTTGCGGAATTGAAACATATGTTTTTGATGTAGCAAATTACAGTACAATATTTTCCTGTGAAATTACCACAAAAGCTTCATAATAGCCTACACCAGATTTAGAAATAGCCACATTATTTTCCTAAAGATTCGGAGAACTTCAATATTAGTGAAGAAAATCCAAATCACGATCGATTGTATGTATATCTTTTTTTGTGCAAAAAAGTTTTTACATACTACACTTCAAGAAATGTGAAAATATTTTAGCTTTCCCCCCCGAGTTTGAAGCTATATTATTAATAGTTATATTTGAGTAATATTTTTTAATAAATCAGAAGCTGGAGCAGGTAATTAGCAGCAACACTTTTTTGGCAGTGATTTTCTGAATCACCAAAAGTTCAAAACAGTTTTTTGAAGTCTAATTTAGCAAAATGTGTTCCGAAATTGAAGGCTGCAGCAGGAGAGAGGGTTCTTGTGGAACATGATGGTCAATTCTATGAGGTGAAGTTAGTGCCATTCAAAAATATAAGTAGCCAGTTAATGTCAAGTTTTGAGCAGTAAAATATTTATAAATGGCCTAACAATGTGAATGAAATTTATTATTCGAAAGAAAAAGTAATTAAAAAAATTAGCCCTCCCCAGAAGAAGTTATTTCAAGAGGACAATTCATTAAAAATTAATGTGTAAAACTTAATTAGTGTAATTAAGATTTTGTTGCCATTCTTTATTTCTTATAATTTAACTTCAATTTTGGGCAAAATATATGCTTTGTTAATAATTAGAAAGACATTATTTATTATTGTAGCAATGTTTTGTTATGGTAACGTCAGTCACGAAATCTTTGTTACATCAGTCACACCTATTACATATTTTCTGTGCTATCAGTTTTTCAGTTTATTCCATCAAGAAAAGTATTTTCATAAAGTCTGAAATCTCTATTTTTATGGGAATTTTATTTTTTATGTTTCACGCTATTAGTTTGAAGAGGATTTCAAATTGAAAAAAAGTCAATTTTAGTGATGTCGCTTTTGTGTAACATCAGTCACATATGTTTGATTCCCCATAATTTCTAAAAAAAAAATTCCTCATACCTAATGAATTATGAAAAGACTTTTAGAATACTCTGTAATTACATTTTAGTTCAAATTCAGGGAGTAAAAATTAATTTCAAGTCAGTACTGAATTTTTAATTTAAAAATAGAGTCAAACTGTAACGTCAGTCACCGTGGAATGACCCATTGACAGAAGGTGTAAAACTGAAAGTTGAATCAATTTAGAAGTAGTATTCATGAACTTTCCAGTAGTCTAGTGGTTCTGGGGATAATTGACCAAATCTGAAAATTCTTTTCATGTTGAGAGCAGGTGTGGCATAAGGCAAGATAACACCAATTTGAGTGCTTTAAAAAAACGCTCTAATAATCCACTCTACAATAAACCTTATTAAATTATTTTTCATTGGTAGTATTCAAAAATGTGTTCGAAGTTAATTGTTAAAAAATTCAACATTAAGAGCATTCCGGAATCCCTGCCTAAACTTTCACACTGTTGGGTAAGTTTTTTATTTTTCCGGCAGCATTTTCATTGATTCTGCTTTTATTTGATGGCTTTAGAATTGGGCGAAATTTTACCATCTGATCTATGTTTTGAAACACTCAAATGTAACTATTACGCTGCAGTACTAATTTCGCTATAAACCTTTGGTTTGTTCTGCAGGGGGGTCCACAAAATAGAAAAAGTCAGCAAAGAGGTTCACGGAGTTGAAAAGTTTCAGAGTGTCTGTTCTAGCTGTTCAACTATTTTTTTAAATTTTTAAGTTTTTTTTTAAATCAGTTTAATATTTTAATTTCAAATAATAAAAAACGTTTAAAATAAAGTTCGGTTATTCCAAAAATTCCAGAAATTGACCCAAACTTTAAACCTCTTCTCGCTAATTTACCATGAAATACATATTTGTTCTCGGACATTAAATAACTTCATTCACTTTGAGAATACATTAGTAATAAATTTGAATAGAGGGGGAAATATTTTTAAGAACAATTCTCGCCACTCATTATTGGATTCCTCGGTCATCTTATAAATTCACCGGAAGCATTAAACCTTCAAATTTATTTGGCGAATATAATTAGTGTCCTTGTTAATTTCCCATTATTTGAGTGTTATTGAAATGAGAATTGGCAGCGTATTGTCACACTTCGAAATACATCATTACTCGAGAACATGAACTGCTACGCTATTGAATAAAACGAAGTACTCTGAAGTTTTAAAAGTTATGCCGAGATACGTGAAAACCTGTAAGTTAAGAAATTCAACTTTGATTGGTTAAGTGAAATATGCCATTTCAACCTCTTTCAAAAATAAAAATTAAAAATAATTTTTGCTATTAAAAATAATCAATTTTGCAAATAGGATGGGACAGTATTGTCAACTTTCTAGTGACCGGCTTGATGCTATGTAATGATATGCATTAGTTATATATAATTTTAATGCAAGCTGTTAAAAAATTAAGGTGAACAAATGAAAGCGAACTAGGGAGCATTTACCTAAGCTTTTTTTCTTTCTTTCAAATGGGGCTGCAGTAGAGGCACAACCTTTTGCAGACCTAGTGCGATCCCCCAATTAAGCATCCATTCTTTCACGTAGCACCAGAATCGGCGGAAAGCCGCCATGAGAATTTTGACGCCAGTTGCCGCCAGATGGAGGCACTTGTGCTCTTTTTGATGCGAAAGAGCACTAGGATAAAATTTTACCTAGGGATATTCAAAGCCAAACGAATACCCCAAGGGATCTTTTACATGCCGCATAATCATACAACATGGGCGCCGAGGATTTTCCGCATTTCGAAAATCCACCGACTGGCCAACTCTAGGATCGAACCCGGGTTATCGGCGCGGAAAGCCGACGCTCTACCGCCACGCCACCAAGTCGGCATTGACCTAAGCTTTCTTGGGAGACTTTACCCAAACACTATTTTGATGTTTTTGTTTAAATTGATGATTTTTTGTATATTGAACAGCTAAAATATTGTGATTTAGGTCAAATAGTTAAGTTTTATCTAAGTAATTACATTATTTACTGTGACTAAAACGTCAACAGCCTCCCTGATACTGACAGATTAGGTTTGGCACAACTGTAGAATCTGACTCTTCAGAGTTTTAATACGAGATACCACTAAGTCTTCAGTCAAGTCAAAATACTGAAGTAGAAGAGCTTTATAGCTGGAAAGGGAGAGTTGATGACTGGATAATCGTCAAGTTTTATGGGAAAAAAGAGTACGAGGTATTTTGTTGGCTCAGCAACAGAAAATAATCCTGATATTTTGACTGAAATTTTCTAGTAAATTAGAAGGTAGCAGATTCAAACGACCCAATCTTACTGCTGTGTCTGAATAAGATTTGGGGTAAATTGAAACTTTTCTCAATTTTCCCGAAACGACCATACAAAATAGGAAGGTCACAAGTTTTGAATTCGACTTCTGCTTTTCTGCTGATGCCAAATAGGATTCAAAAAAACAAAAAACTACGTAAAACTTCATCTAAAGTCTGGAAATTTTGTGCCACTTTAAATATCACTTATTGAAACTAAAAACATCATCAAACCTGTGGTTTTGATTTTAATATTTTTAAATATTCTTACATTCATAAGGTGGGTCATGTCTCCCCTTGTATTGGGTCAAATCTCACTTGACTCATATTTAAATTTAAGGCATATAATTCTTTTGATCCATTTCTATTTCGATTTATGCTATTATTTTTAATCACAATAATGTACTAAATCACGTATTATTTACACATATTTTTTATTTAGCTCTAACTATTACACAAAAAAAAAAAAACATGAAAAACCAAAAGTTGGGTCAAGTTTCCCCTAAGTCTCGAAAACGATTAATTGGCGCAATGTAAAATTCCAGAAAAATGTTTTACGATAAGTATTCAAACTTGCTAGCAAACCATTGTAAAAAATAAAATTGATTCTTGATATATGCTTCATTATCCATACAATGTCAATAATTAATCATGCAGTGTGTGAAGATTCATTTTTCCAAACTGTAATTTGAACTATAAGTCGAGAAGTTTGAAAATATTACAATGTCAAGGACCCGAAATGCTTCCTAGAAGATAACATTGGTAGGATATTTGTGTAATGATAGCTTGTGAATATGGTGGTATTAATCATTATAAAGACAGATGATTTAGTGGAAATTAAAAAATAGAGCTAAATAAGCATTTTCTACTTTAGAGTTACTCCACTTCTGGTCATACGGCCCCTTTGAGAGGTACTGAAAAAGTACTAGGGGACTACAGGAGAAAATATAAAACCTGGTGATTTTGTGAAAAAATATGAAACATTGTGAAAGGGCCCATGGTTGAATTATTTTCCGTTAGTAAAAAAAGCATGAGGGTTAAATATTCTATTAATTTCGGTTATGCCGTTGACACTAAATCAGTGACAAAAAATGCGCATTTTAAAAATCGTAAATGAAAAATGCAATACAAAGCACGAAATTTTGCGTTTTTTCTCAAATAATATGTTTTAAAACACATTTTTGAATGGCTATCCTAGGATGTGGGTTTTAGAATTTCGAAAAAGAGCATTCCGTACAAAAAGGTATGCGTTATTAATTCTTAATGGATGAATCATCAACTATATTAATGAAAGACTTCTTACAATTACAAGATAATTCAAGCTACAACGTTTGTTTTCTTCCATCCATACCATCTTATTTAACTGAGAATTCTTAATTGAAGTCCTCTTAACATAATTAAATTCTGTTATCTCATCAAACTTTTAAAAAATTAAGAAAATATGATCACACATCAACCAATTACGCCAAATTATCTCATAAAAATATTCCTAATTGACAATCATCCAAAACTTTTTTTTAATCGATAATTATCACATCTCAGTAGAGAAATAACTTCAACCGCGAACTTTTTTTTCTCTAATTTCTCTTAAACGCGCCATAAGCAGTAAGTAATCCATTTGCTGAGAGAAATTTCCCGAGGCAGTATGGGAATGAAATAAAAGTCCGCCGAGAAGAATCCATTTTGAGATTAAGTGCATTTCATTTCGTACGCCGTTAAATCCCAGGATTCTTCAGCTGGCATTAAAAATTTTGATGACGACACTCACTGCACTGCGAATCACGGGAGCTTCTTTTAAATGTGCCTATAATGGAAAGTAATTCTGGCGCTAAGTGAGATTATTTAGAGCCATTGCGTGGAAATTTGCGCATAAATTTCAATAGATTATTGTTGTAGTCGTAACGAGGGCTCTTATAGAACTAAATATTTCCCTAAAATATAGGATTAAAGTATGATTTTTGAGTTACGATTTTGGTTGAGTTAACCTTTAGGAACCGTGAGGTACACATGTTGTACCATAAGTCTTTTTTCTTTAGAGGACGGAGTTGAAATTTTCACTCGAACCCTTTGGAGCCGGGGATTTTTTCAAGGTTTCACACGTCTAGTACGACAGTTTATAACTTCTCTTGTCAATGGAAAAGAAATCTGTAGTTTAACTGTCATACTACCTGGGTCGAAAAAAAAATTCTATATGAACAGCCGGATCCAGAAGGTTAAAAACTAGGTACTATATGAATATGCAATACACCGTCAACTTGGTGTTCTAATTTCCCATTAGCTACCAGTTTTTTGGCTCTGAAGATTAGTAAATCAAAAACAGTGTATGATAAAATGAGCAGAGAAAAAAAGTGAAAAAAAAAAAATGTTTTTTCCTGAGTGATCATCTAGCTAAGTTCAAAGTAAGTTTAGAATCAAGTTTAAAAAAGATAAATTAGGAAAAGAAATACAAGAAAATGTAGAACACAAAAAAGCCCGGTTTTAAATAGCACCTGCCCTTTTTTTCTTTTTTAATTGAAACTGGACAAACAAGTACTCCTAACTCTCCCTGTATGGCAGTTAAATTGAAGTGTTTGCCAATGAAAACAGAACATATTTAAGTAATTTTGGACCCCATATGATCTTAGGAGACGTGCACCAGGCTGGAAAAATATTAAAACTGCTTGGAATAATGATAATTCTGAAGAGATAAGACGCTAAAAAAACATCTGCAATACTCCTAGAAGCAGATGAATTTATTTGTGAAACAATATATAGAAATGAGAAAGTAAATTTGCGGAATTGAAACATATGTTTTTGATGTAGCAAATTACAGTACAATATTTTCCCGTGAAATTACCACAAACGCTTCATAATAGCCTAAACTACCTTTTGAAATAGCCACATTATTTTCATAAAGGTTCGGAGAACTTCAATATAAGTGAAGAAAATCCAAATCACAATCGATTGTATGTATATCTTTTTTTGTACCGTGCCAAAAAGTTTTTACATTCTATACTTCAAGAAATGTGAAAATATTTTAGCTCTGCCCCTTGAGTTTTCAGCTATATTATTAAAAGTTATATTTGAGTAATATTTTTTAATAAATCAGAAGCTGGAGCAGGTAATTAGCAGCAACAACTTTTTGGCAGTGGTTTTCTGAATCACCAAAAGTTCAGAACAGTTTTTTGAAGTGTAATTTAGCAGAATGTGTTCCGAAATTGATGTCTGCAGCAGGGGAGAGGGTTCTTGTGGAACATGATGGTCAATTCTACTAGGTGAAGTTAGTACCATTCAAAAATATAAGTAGCCAGTTAAATATTTGTAAATGGCCTAATAGTGTGAATGAAATTAATTATTCGAAAGAAAAAGTAATAAAAAAATTAGCCTTCCCCAGAAGTAGTTATTTCAAGAGGACAATTTATTAAAAATTAATGTGTAAAAGTTAATTAGTGTAACTAAGATTATGTTGCCATTTTTTATTTCTTATCATTTAACTTCAAATTTGGGCAAAGTATATGGTTCGTTAAAAATGAGAGATATTATTTGTTAGCAATGTTTTGTTATCGTAACATCAGTCACGAAATCTTTGTTACATCAGTCACACCTATTACATATTTTCTGTGCTATCAGTTTTTCAGTTTTTTCCATCAAGAAAAGTATTTTCATAAAGTCTAAAATCTCTATTTTTATGGTAATTTTACTTTTTATGTTTCACGCTATTAGTTTGAAGAGGATTTCAATTTGAAAAAAAGTCAATTTTAGTGATGTCGCTTTTGTGTAACATCAGTCACATATGTTTGATTCCCCATAATTTCCGAAAAAAAATTTCCTCATACCTAATGAGTTATGAAAAGGCTTTTAGTATACTCTGTAATTACATTTTAGTTCAAATTCAGGGGGGAAAAATTGATTTCAAGTCAGTGCTGAATTTTTAATTAAAAAATAGAGTCAAACTGTAACGTCAGTCACCGTGGAATGACCCATATAATATGGAAAGTTGAGTTAGAATTCTGCTAAAGAAAAAAAACTATTGAAGTATTTTTTCGCCCTGATTCGAACTCATACCCTTCCCAGTATAGGCACAACGCTCTGCCAACCACGCCGATGTGTTTTAAATTTCGGATGATATTTGTTAAAGTGGTGTGTCATAAAAAACAGAAAACATTTTTTTTGTTGACGTAAGGAAAATATTTTTAGATCATGGATCTATTTTTTCGTTAGTAGCCGGCTCTATAAGCTTCAAAATAAGAGGTAAATCATGAAATTTGGTAAAGACATAAGGCAGATCTGGCGCGGTAACACAAAACAGTCAGAAGAAATAAGATATGATGTACGTGTACTGTTAACAACATTTCCTGAAATTTTACGATACATTGTACTAGAACCCATGTTGCCAATACTTTTTACGGTGAAGTCCTATTTTACTGGAAAATTTTGCGGTACAAAAAAATGAGAATTAATAAGCACAAGATACGAGGGGCAGCGATCGAACCCTTTGCACAGTAAGTCACGTGGTGTATCAATTAATCTTATAATCGCCTATTTTTCTCGGTATAATTTACAGTGGAGTTTTTCTGTATTGTAAACACTAGATTTTATCAAAGTATTATTTACCACAAAAGCTTCCTGCATTTTTAACACTGTGGTACGTAAACTAAGTAATGAGTTTTTAGGGGTTTATGAGTTTTTACTATGGAAAGTAATTACAAAATTAATATTTCATTTAATTTTATTAACCTACGCCAGACCTAAGCACCAACACAGTCTGTGTAGCGCTGACCAATATAGTTCATGAAAAACAGCTAAAATAATTAAAATCATTAGCAGCATCTTCAACTATTACGGCATTAAGTTCAGGACATGGAGTTTTAGTGATAGCTGCTTATGTTGGAATTAGCTAAGCACAGTGTGCAAGTGGAAGAATCTGCCAGACTAACTGCATGTAGGAGTTCCTCAAGATAGTCATATAATGTTTTTCATCCAAAAATGTTTAACGGCAACATACTCGTATTTGGGGAAAAACACTTTGAATGAGATTATCCAATAATTAACCGCAACTCTTTTCATTTACTAAAATTGGAAGTAATATTATGTCAGCGTGCCTTGAATCTAGCCGTAATAATTCTTTTGATGACATGGTAACAAACAGGAATATCTGGTTGTGAAAGCCGAATTTAACGTGAAAAACATCGGGTGAAATTTTATCATTATTTAATTATTTTTCATGTGGACAGGTAAAAAAATCAGAGGAGAGCAGAATTTTTCGTGGACCAGCGGTTGAAAATCTGTGCTTTAGAAATTTTAAATTTTACTGAAAGTACATCCCCTCGTTTGGTGAATTCTAGAAGTTGATAACTAAAATTTAGTTTTTTTGTGCTGTTTAAAAAAATACTTAGCAAATTTCTTTTTTTTTTCACGATTTTTGGGGTATGTAACCATTTGATTTAAATGTTAATAAGCTACGCTTTTTAAACTTGAATTAAGCAGAAGTATTTATAAACTCTTTAAAAAAAAAATCGACGAAAGTGAAACATCTTATTTTTCCTAATTTTCAGTTACCTAATAGTTTGGGCAAACCTAACCTGACAGAATTGTGAAGGCTTTGCAGATCCTACGCATCCCACCTTCAAAGTGCCCCTACTACTTAGAGTAATTCTAGGCAGCGTGAGAAATGCGACGGAATTTGAATATCATTGGTGCAACTTTGAACCAGAAAATAAAAAATTTTAAACATCTCAAAACTTTCATTTTTAATTCATTGCATCTCAACATTTCCATAATTTAAACAAGACACTTCAACAACTTCAAATCAGCGTGTAAGAGTAGCCCCCAATTCAGAATTTTTGTATAATGCAATAAGCTATGTAGTGCATTGCCAACATTTTTTCCAATGAAAAGAAGAAAACTGATATTAAACTGTTAGCAAACTGCAAAATTCACCCTCTTACAATTCTTTTGAAGTCAAATATATAAAATGGTGCAGATTCAGCCCACAGGATTTTAGGTTACTTAAACGGCTGTGCATAGTTTAAAAAAAACCCTTTAATTTCTGTGAAGTTTTAATCCAAATTTAATTAAGCACTACTATGCAGAGATACTGCAGACACGTGTTTCGGCATTACAGGGAACTGCGTATTAGTGCTTAATTAACGTTGGATTAAAACTTTACAATTTCTGCACTAAGGTATTTATTTTCTTCTTTAATTTCTGGTTGGTTGAATAAGGGATAGCTTTGAAAAAAATACTTTTTCAATAATAAAAATGCTGCTTTTCGCTCGCTTGGTTATTGTTGCACAAATGGAACTTCATGTTTATTAGTCTGGAAAAAAAGCATTTCCAGACTTCTTTTAGGGTTATCAATAACGAAGCAAAAAGAAACGATAAATTAAAAAAAGCTATCGTCATTAAGTTGCAACTTTTGAAATGAATAAATTTTGGAAATTATGATTTGCGTTAGTTTATTTGGTTTTCTTTAGAAAAAAAAAAAAAAAAACACAAGCAAAAAAAAAAAAGAAAGAAAAAAAAGGAGAAACATGCTGGTAAGAAAATGCATCGCAAGAGACACAAAGAATACATTATAATAATAAATATAAAATAAGAAATGCAGTCGTCAGATGTTATTTTTTTTCATTTTTCGATACTGCTTCGTTTGAAAGCAATTTTTTTCACTTTATGTGAAAGCAGTTGAGAAATTATATCAAAAGAAATTTCATCTGAATAAGAAATCAAGTGGTAGTTTTATAATATCTCTTTCTTTGATTTCTATGTTTCTTTTCAGAAGCTTTTGTGAAATGCTAGGAATAAAACTGTAATAAAATAAAATAAGAAACGGTATCCAGATTTCGATTATGTGTATAACTTAAACGCATGTCTGACTTAAAAGCTTTCGGATTTAATGATGTTTTCATATTCCAGGCGGAGAAAAGCAAAGATGTGTGTAGACGTTTTTAAGTTTTGAGTTAATCGCGTATTAAGTTGAAATCGGAAGTAGGCTTTCATTGAAAATGTTTTCTAAATTATTCCGCATAGTAGCACCTATTAGGGTAAATAGAGGGGCAAGTGAATAAAGGGGATATGTGACAATTTTTTAAAATTTCTAGAAAAAACTTTCAAAAGAAATGTTGTGTTTTTTTTTATGGATATTTCTCAACGGGTAAAACGGGGTCATATTCTTAGTTACCAACCATTTCTTTGACTAAGGGGACATGGTAGTGATGGACTTATCACCTTCATCCATGATAAAAAGTAAGCTTCAAAAATTGTCACATATCTCCTTCATCCACTTTCCTGTTAGAATAAAGTTTCACAAGTTTTACGTGGTAGAGCCGTAATGCTGTAATTAGGATCTGCGCAGCTTTCACAATGTTTTCAGAATAGGTTAGCTCTAACTATAGTACTTATCTTGCTCCCAAAACAGGAGTTTCTTGTACTATCTCTACTAGATACCCCCCTTTTTTTAAATTTCGCACCCCCCCTTTCTTTTATGCCTGTTTGCCTTTAGGTTCTTCCTTCTGGAAACTAAACGTAAATATAGTGTCCTTTGGTTGTTAAGTATTTGTTTTATTTCATAAGAACTTAATGTTATTAACGTAACTTTTCCCCCTGATATCTTTTGATTTAAGTGTATCTTAAAGGGAAAAATCAAGGATTTTATTTTTTTTTAAATTTTTTAACCAAGTTTTTCTGATACGTACAAAGGAGGGAACACACACTCTTTTAGTACTTCTAACTAATTGTAAAGGAATGTCTTTTCTTGAATAACGTTCTCGTGGGTCGATGCAGAATAAGGTTCTACACAGAATGCAGAGATAATGTGAAAATCTCTAATTTCAGATTTACGCTAGTCATTCTTTGAGATACAGATCTAACATGAGATTTTTTTCTAAGTAATATTTGTTAGAATAATCGAAGATTTTCAATTACAGAATATGCAATGGTTATAGAATAAAGTAAAATCAAATAAGAAAAGAACTGTGAACAAGTTAACTTTTTAATGCTGAATGCCGAAACTTTTTTACAGGGTTTGCATCTTGAAGATCAGATTGTATAATTATACAGTTAAGATATATTGGTAATGACCACAGGAAACCCTTCATGACCCTATTTGAGGTCACGTGAGGCTCACGTAATGTAAGTATTATATATGATGTACTAAAGGTCGAGACTAGAATTTTTTTTTGTCGACTACAAAATGCGATGCTGGTTACCAAACTGGTGACCTACTTTTTTTTTTTCTAAACTAAAATAAAAATGCCGATACATTGCGCCAACTATCAAACGAAAATATCGTCACTGGCAGTCAATGTTAACTTGGAGAGAAAATCGACCCATCTGTTTTACAAAACATCTAAATACGTAATTTCAATCTTGAAAATGCAATGAAACTTTGTTGGAAAACTAGTCAAACATGACCAAATTCATGATTAATCATTAAGAGAAATAAAATGCTTATTAAAATTCAAGTGTGCATGAGCCTTTATTAACATAATGTCTTTTATATAGATTTTAAATGAATTATTATATTTTTTAGAAAATTTTAAATCAGTGGTTCGCAACCTTTTTATGGCTGCCGCCCCCTTAGGGATTGAAAATATTTCCAACGCCCCTTTTGCGAACAGGTGTGAAAGTGGAAGAGCGGGGAAGAGGTAAAACTGTTTTCTTGACCGTTTTAACGTTTAACTCTGTAGTTTTGCCTAAACAGATAGTTTTAAAACCACCACAAAATAAAACTAGCTGTCGTGGCCATCACGAAACTTTCTTCTATATCTCTCTTATGAATTCCGGTTACAAAATAAAATACGTACTCGCCCGAGTAATTGGAGACAGCTCCAATTTCCCAATTATCGTAATAACCCTGCAAATGCAGAATCAATGAGCGAAATTGGAAATCATTGCAAAAGTCTTGTTTAGATAAATTGCAAACATTTTATTTGTTAGTAAAAAGAAATTGGCAACAGTTAAAAATTTTAAATCATTGAAAGTTTTCAGCTGTTTTGATAATTAAATAGCGTGAAAGCGATTTTTTAATGAATTAATTTTTCGCATTGTTGACTAAGCGCAAAAATCACCCCACCCTCCCCCTGGGGCGATTGGCGCCAAAATTTAATCGATGCTTGCTTTCATATTGGGTTAGTGTTATTCCAAATTTCATTCAAATCGCAGCAATATTTCCCGAGATACAGTAGGTGCAATGACAAAATAAGCACTTTTGATTGCTCCACCCCCCTTTGAGATATTGACACACAAATTGAATCAGCACCTGTACTCAGTAGGGTCTACCTATGGACCAATTTTCGTTTGATTCCGCCGGTTACTTCCTGAGATATAGCAATCACCCCCGCGCAGAACACGTGCGATTGCTCCACCCCCCTTGGAGGAATTCGCTAAAAAAAGTCAGGTGCACCAGTTCACATGGTGGTACATATGTGCAACAATTTTTGTTCGATTTCATTCAGTAGTTTTTGCTCTAGCGCGGCCACAAAAACTGGTCACACACATACAGACTCACACACACACAGACACACACACAGATACACACACAGACACACACACACAGACACACACACAGACACACAGACACACACACAGACACACAGACACACACACAGACACACAGGCACACACACAGACACACAGACATTTTCCAAAAGTGGTCGAAATGGACTCAGAGCACCTCAAAACGTGCAAATCCGTCAAAATTCGACATTCGAAAATTTTCACGAAACCAATACTTTCTTCTATATATTAGATATAGAAGAAAGTAAAAACTTACAAAGAAAAAAAATTAAGCATAAGTTTTTTTTAGCAGGCAAATGTTTTTCCTTTAAAAAGCTGTGTTTGAGAAGCAATCAAGTGCTTAAAATCCCAAGTAGCACACTTCGTTTTTTAAAGGTTGTAAAATTGTTATTAACGTTGTAACAATCGCTTAAAAACGTTTATAAAACGTTTAAAGGTTATTTGTGCTACCTGGGATATGTCCATAAAATGAATGACCCATTTTGAACGTAAAATAGAACAAAACAGTTTAAAATAAAAAAAAAAACGTCGTTTCAGAATATTTATTTGAAATTCAATATATGTTGAAAAATACACTGCTTTCAAATAGTTTTTCAAACAGTCCAATCCCAAACCTTGTTTTTGTTATTTACTTGCAATTGTGCAATGTGAAGGCTCCATTTGTTATTTACGAATGTAGTCTTTCATTGCGGATGTTGTGCAATAACAAAGTCGGACATTAGATTTTCCCCAAGCATATCAAAGACTTGAAATTACCATCCTTGCATGTCATCCTTAAAAATTATAAATATAAAATTTAATTGAATATTTTGAAATAAGTTTAATTTGCAAACTGCAATATATATTTAATTCAGAGAAATTCTTTTTGAGAAATTTATTGCTTTGAAGGAAAATATACCTGAAGTTACGAGTAAGTTCGCATTTGGAGACACCAGAGTAAAAGATGGAGATGGTGCATCGGGGATCTCCCTCGAAATTTGTTTTGAAAACGAAGTCTTAAAACACACTACGCAGTTTCTTTAATCTCAGGTTTCGTGATATTAAGAGTTATACTCCACTCCCGGAAACACTTAAAATTCGCGTAATTTTAGGCATTTTTTGGGAACATTAACAAGGGAGAAGGACGTGAATCGTAATTTTTTCTCAAAATTGAAATTATCTTAAGGCAAACTTTAGTCATGTTAGGAGATCAGAGCTCCTTACAAGGTGCTCTGAAATTAGTCTTAAAATGCAATAGTAAGCTATTTTTGTTGATGTTAAGGAAATGGTAAAGGTTCGGAAGTTTTCTCCAGAAATGTTTTCATTTCAGTCTGAAAAATTCATTTGTTAGCTGCCTTTGGTGTGTTGGCGGGACTAATCCCCATCTAGTCAAGTGAAACTAGACCAGATATTTGAGGCCAAAAATGTCTAAGAATTCTAAAAACAGAAAGGATCAGCCCTAGCCTCTTCACAGGAAAATCCAAGACATAGCAGAGTGTGATGAGGAGAAAAGAGGCCACGTCGTGTTTGGGGCATGGAGAAAATTGTCTTTCGCCGCCACCAAAACTAGGTATCTAAGTTGGCCTGTGCAGAATTTCGAAAAAGTCGTCTGATTTACCCTGGATTCCTTGAATGTTATGCTACTGCTACAGGGTATCTATGGAAGTACCGAAAATGAGCACCAGGTTGCTACAGGGATGCTCTAACGACGCAAAACGTTGATCAAGTCAGGTGGCTCAATTCTAGAAATTTTTGGATACTGATCTCCTAAAAAGGCAATTTTATTCTCGATTTGGTCACAATCGGAGAAAGAAGATGCTTGTAGCTGTCTTTGAGAACTAAGTTTTTGATAGCTCTTCGACGTAAATGTCTAAAAACGAAGTTTTGAGCGATGTGTGATTATGTTATGGCTAGGGTTAGGGGGTGGTCTGAATCTAGAAGTTTTTTAAAAGAAAAGATTTAAAACGCAATTGTAAGCTTTTTTGGGGGGGGGGGGCATCTAAGTTAGGTGAACGGGGAGGATGGGTTTCAGGACTCTTCCTCTGACAATTTTTCAAATGAACATCATACAGATGCAATTTTAAGCTATTTTAGATAGTTATGCTGTTAAAGTGGGGACCCACATCCAAAAACTTATTTGAAATTAAAGTACTATTGGCAAATTTTAGGCTATCTTTGATGACGTTAGGAGAAGGATCAGGGTTTGGCCGGAAATATGCGTAGAAAATAAATTTTTAAGCTGTCCTTCGCTATGTAAGAGAAGAGGGTTTCCTTCCGCCTCGGCCTAAAGCATGCTCTCGCAAACACATTTCAAAATATATCCACCGCCCCCTTACAGCCCAAAATATGTACACCGCCCCTTTGCTGCCCAAAAGGTGTTCACCGCCTCTCAACATCTCTCAACCGCCCACCGGGGGGGCAGTATCGTCCCCGTTGCGAACCAGTGGTTCAAATTATTTTTCTAAACCTTTTTCTTTTATATATATTCATTTTGAGTAGATTTATGCAAGAACATAATGTAATATGAGTATGGGCAGCATCAAGTAGATTCGGGCTATAGTTTTTGAACTGGGTTCAAAATGGCCACTAACAACGCCAAAGTGGCCACTAACTTTTTCAGGTTTACTGGCCACTGGCCACAATTAAATGTTTTAGTTTCAAGCTTTATGATGTATTTATTGATTTAAAATTTCTGTTTGAACTCGGGAACTAAGTATTTTAACCACAACAAGCTCTTATTGTGTCCATTCAGATAACTTAACAATGCAACCAAAGCAAAGAGAAATACTCTAGAAGTCCACGTATTGTTACAATTTAATGAAGAATTAACAGGAAAGGAAAATACCAAAGTTGCTCTTGGGCTTGTAATTAGCTGCCATGGAAAGCTACTGCTATAATTTCTTGTGTCAACTACTGACACAGCCCGAGGAAGAATAGCTAAGAAAAGATTAGTAGGATTTTTTTCCCCGTATTAGATCGATAGGTACTTTATTGGAATTGTATTAGAATTGGGTTTAGCTGTACTTCGACAAACTTTTTTTGTAATGATAAATTGCATTTTATGGTTACAGATTGAAACTTTTTAATGTAAAGCATCTGAAACTAAACTATTGTATATGGGGAAAAAGTTTTAAATTATCTGTAATAAAATCTAAAGAAAACAAATAAACATTGTAAATAAGCCAAAAATCGTCCTGAAAATACTGCAATTTACTATTACAGCTGAGATTCTGCATTACTGCAATAACGTTCTGCACTCAACAACAAAATCGCAAGTTAACGTGTCCGCATTTCCCAATTGAACTTTATTCACGTTAGGTATCGGTATTATTGCTAGCAAATCTAGTGGTCAGAGAAGCTTGACCACGGATGGGGAGGTTCCGGTTTCTGGTGAGGGCATGGGTGTACTGTTTCCCTCTCCTGCCCCTGTCCTTTCTTTGTGTGAATGCGTTATTGTTCTGTGAATGGTTGCCTACCCAAAGAACGGGTCATTATGGCATGTGTGTTCTGTGGAAGTCACACCAAATGACAGTACAGTTGTAAAAGTGAAGCAGCGCACCCCGAGTTGCCAGCCTAGCTGATACAAGGCAGCAACAGCCGGTTTTTATTCACAAATGACTATAGACACTTCAAACAAATTAATTCTGGGCAATAACGATGCTAATAACGGCACTGTATTTTGATATACCCCTTAAATTGCAGATAAGTTACACACTCGTGGCTCAGTGCTAGCGCATGCAGCTTCGGACTGCAAAATTACGTTACTAAAATGACATGAGATCCGTATTTCAACCACAGACGTTTAGCAGACCAACTGCTATCTTTCTCAGTTTGACAAGGGACTCAAAGCTACTGGATCACACAAAGAAAAAACTTTAGATTCTACGTGACCTCAGGGTGACACAGCTTATCTGCTTCTTTTTAGCTTTGTCTTTGTACAGAAAGGAAATAGATTCGATTTTAGAAAATCCTTACCCAAGAGTTGGCAAACATGGATTTTTCAATAAGGTTTCAGGTAGGGATGCACCGATAAGCAAATTGGCCGATTACCGATTACCGATTAATCGGTTCTTGATAATCGGCCGATTAATCGGCTGAGCCGATTAATGATAAGAATGCTTGTTTTAAATACTACAATTTCACAGTCACTGTTTTTACTCTCTTATACAATTCCGAGTTTAGAAATAGTAAGTAATTTTTTCTGAGAGAAGTTTTTTTTCCATTTTCCTTATTTTCACAAAATAATTTCAATATTTTATCAAATTTCTTAGAACCAATTTTCATATTATTGTCAATAATATTACACGTTGTTAATTATATTAATTGTACATAAAAATCCAAAAAAAAGGGGGGGGCGGGGGTCCGTGGGAAGAGGTACTTTTAATTTCAAATTTTAATAATCAGTAGCAATTTAATTCAAGACTCTTATTCTTTGTGAAAATTAGAGGTTATCTAAAACACTGTGCTAAGGAGAAAAATATCGCCACATGAAAATTGTTGCAACATTGTCTATGTGTGTTATTCAAAGTAGGAGAATTAATTTATTAAAAACTTTATATCAACTGTGAGGATTATTATTACTGCCAATAAAATCGTTCATCATAGTTTCTTAGTGAAGGTACACTTTAAAGAATAATATTAAAAAAAAATTTATCAACCGATTAATCGGCCGAATTTTGCCGATTATGAATAATCGGCAAAGCGGCCGATTATGGCCGATTAATCGGTACTGCCGATTAATCGGTGCATCTCTAGTTTCAGGTATGATTTGACACACTTCTTCTGACAACGTCTTCGTGAAACAATCAACGAATTGTGGTTCTCTGAGTGAATGAAATTTTCTTTATCTACTTCTATTAAAAACTGAATATCTTTCTAACTATCTTTCTTTCTGTGTCACGCTTCTTTCTCCTGAACGCCAATGAACTGAAAGTCGAACCAGGTACCCATAGATAGGTAATTTTTCAGGCTTCATTTGTTTCAATTTATCTAATTATACGATTTTAATTCGCGAAGATATCAATTAATAAGTAGACAAAGTTAAAGCGATTAAGCCTAATAAATGATTAAATATGAAATCCATTGTTGCAAAACGTGGTTGCTATGAAACAGTAATAACAATGATAGAGAATTTTGAATAAAGGCTTAACTAAATCAAACACGAAACTCATAAGCGGGACACTTACGTAGTATTTTTATCGCTAGCTACTTGTAATATTTTGAAACATTCATTTGTTGAAAAGCCATCTACTTATATTAAAAACTGAGTATCTATGTCTGCTTCTTTCCCTTGAGCGAGCTGAACTTGCTGTAACTTTCCTCACCATCTTGAAGACGCGAAGCATCTCAATAATTCGAATGATTTTTTTATATAGGAAAAAAGAAAAGGCGTGAAGCGCCTGTTAGCGAGCCCCCTTGGCGGCGAGTATTTTTTTGAAACGTTCTTTACTACTTTAAAGGAGCGAAGTGCCGGGCCACGCAGCTAGCTGCTTGGGCATTAGTGGGCCACGTACGTAGTATGTCTTAAAATCTTACGAAAATTGAATTATATCAAATAATATCACATCAGAATGAGGTAAAAGTTGGGTGGAGGGGGGGGGGACATTATGCATCAACATGCCACAGGAAGCTAATCTAGCTGCCCTGGCAGCTAGCTTAATATATATTCTACCAGAACTAAATAAGCAAACTTTTCCGTATACCCGACATTCTAGAATCTGATTAAGTTATCTTAATTATATCGGACTGTGAATGTAATGTCTTCACCGAGATCTTTCGAAGGAAAACATTGTGCGGATCGTACTAGTTACTCATAAGTTAATAGGGGAAATGTTTTTGAACGGTTCAAAATTGAACAAATAATTGTACAAATCAAAAAGTCATTTATTAGTTTTTTTAACTTGGCGTTATTTTTACTAGGCATTAAGCCCCTATGATTATTTCTCCCTTCTATGATTTTTTCGTCTTTGTTTTACTTTTACGGGAAAGTAGACAAAAGGAATAATAAACTCACTCACATTGTGTTACTGATGCTAATCCTACACCGTTTTTTATTGACTTTGTTTTCGATTTAAACGGCAGTGCTGCAGTAGGCAACAAGCCTTTAATTGCTAAAAAATATAATTAAAAAAAAGAAGCAATAATTTGCCAGCGTGTATTTTTATAGGCAGATTCACTATAGTCTAAACATTAAGCTGTTGCATTGGTGATGGTAAACAGTAAAGTTGCGTATATCCTCGGAGGACTATCTATCACAAGTGAACATAGTTGATAGCACACAAATAAGTCGCGTTAACAAGACCTGAAGGAATAATTTTCATAAAAGAGTAAGGGAAAAGTGCCTCGGTTTCTCTTTTCTGCCACTGCCGACCTGAGGTCACGTAGAATCTAAAGTTTTTTCTTCGTGTGATCCAGTAGCTTTGAGTCCCTTGTCAAACTGAGAAAGATAGCAGTTGGTCTGTTAAACGTCTGTGGTTGAAATACGGATCTCATGTCATTTTAGTAACGTAATTTTGCAGTCCGAAGCTGCATGCGCTAGCACCGAGCCACGAGTGTGTAACTTATCTGCAATTTAAGGGGTATATCAAAATACAGTGCCGTTATTAGCATCGTTATTGCCCAGAATTAATTTGTTTGAAGTGTCTATAGTCATTTGTGAATAAAAACCGGCTGTTGCTGCCTTGTATCAGCTAGGCTGGCAACTCGGGGTGCGCTGCTTCACTTTTACAACTGTACCGTCATTTGGTGTGACTTCCACAGAACACACATGCCATAATGACCCGTTCTTTGGGTAGGCAACCATTCACAGAACAACAACGCATTCACACAAAGAAAGGACAGGGGCAGGAGAGGGAAACAGTACACCCATGCCCTCACCAGAAACCGGAACCTCCCCATCCGTGGTCAAGCTTCTCTGACCACTAGATTTGCTAGCAATAATACCGATACCTAACGTGAATAAAGTTCAATTGGGAAATGCGGACACGTTAACTTGCGATTTTGTTGTTGAGTGCAGAACGTTATTGCAGTAATGCAGAATCTCAGCTGTAATAGTAAATTGCAGTATTTTCAGGACGATTTTTGGCTTATTTACAATGTTTATTTGTTTTCTTTCGATTTTATCACAGATAATTTTATCACAGCTGTGTTGCCTTGTGGAAAACGATAGAAACCGGGAAGACAACAGCGGACTTTATGCAGGCCCGTCATTTCGAATTTTTCTCTGCGGGGGTGGGAGGGGGCATGGGATAAATATTCACTGTAAATTGTACCAAAAAAAAACAGCAAACCATTCCCTCTTATAGGTAAATTCATTGATTTTGCAAAGTCGGGGTGGAGGAGGGGTAATTGACACCCCCCCCTCGACCGCTCAAAAGACGGGCCTGATTTTGTAGCTGTCGCGGTCAATGTGATGCATTTTATTAGTATTTAATAGTACTATAACTCGAACATCCAATATCTTACAGCTTTTAGTCAATCCTTTGGGACTTTGAGTTATCGAGATTCGACGCATGTTAAAAAAAATAAACTTTGATTATAACTATCATCATCTCGTCATCAATTCATACATACTAGGCTTCCTACACCATAATAGCTTCCACATGGCTTGGATTTTGGCCACGTATTACAGACGTTTTTAAGATTTTTTACGTTCTTAGCGCATTACGTTCTGCCTTAAGTTATGTTTTTCGAAAATCAAAAATAAATTTTTACTTTTTAAGAAAGCTTTTGGCAAAACAAAAATTAAAACTTTTTTTTCATGTTATTTCAATAGGAAGTTAATTTCATTGCACTTTCTTACACTTTGTTTCACATTTCAAAAACTGTAATGGTTTGAATACCTCCAAACTGAGGAGTATTTTTGCCTAATTATTTAAAATATGGTGTACTAGAATACTACTAAAAATATATTATACTAGATTGATTGTGTTTAATTGTAACTTTGTGTCTAGTCAAGTGACCTATATTTGTAAACAATTGTAAAAACTATATTTAAATCTACATTTTTGATAGTTTAAAAGTATACAAACAATTGATATAGCACATATATTGCTATTTTATGCAAGTGAAAAATCCTTTTCAAATTCCGAGCATATATTTATTCGTACGAAAATTCATCTTATAAATCTTCCTCACATAATATTCAAAGTAATATTAAAGTCTAAAGAGCTGTTAAAACTCACAAATATTTACATTTGCATAAATGTTTTTTGAATGAAAGTTTAGGATATAAAATTTTCATTAATGATGACATTTAAAGCATTGGGACTCTCAGAAATCTTATTTGCCCTATTTTATAACTCCATTAGAGAAAATAAAAAGTCGACATCAATAAACACGCCAAGAAAATATATTTAAACTCTCCGTATTCAACGTAATCCTTGAAATCACGTAATACTTTACAAATACAAAATAAATCGCAATTACTTTAATATAACACCTGTGAGACTAACAAAAACATCCGCCTTCAATGCAGGTTGAAATAAAGTTAGAATATTTTATTCTAAAAGGAATCTAAGAGAAGCTTCTGCCTAGCCTCCTAGTTTTCATACCCTATATTTTATTGGATCAGTGAAGTTGTAGTAATAAAATATTTCAATCATATTTCAATTTACAATGCAATTTGATTCTTTCTTTACTTACTTTTTGCATCAAGACTTATTTCTGCTAAGGCGGATTTCGGAAATACGGATCGGATAATAATTTTTTTTATATTTGTATGAAGAGAAAATGTGAACAATAGATTTATCAAGGGGATATATTTTTTTCTCGTGAGATATTATTGTAAAGAAGCAGAAGCAAGTCGGGCATTTATATTTGCGGGTTGAAGTATTCTATAATGGCAAAGATTTATGTTTAAGAATGAAAATCTTTAAACATATTGTAAATCACTCCTATTTTATTACGAAGAATGGATTTAAATAAGAACTAAAATAAGTGTTTTAGAATAACTTTAATAACTAGATTCTAAAGAATATTGATATCATTTACTTCATATTCCTGATATATGTTTCTTGATTTGGAAAATTCTTCCTTTGAGAATTTCTCAAAAACTGCCTTTTAGCTCAGGTGAAATATTTTTAGAAATCTAAGAGACTGTAAAACCTCTTTTTCTTCCTTTCTTTTTTAAAAAAGTGTGTTTTTGTCTGAGTGAAGACATGAAACTATGAAGCAATGATTGGCATAATGGCTGCCGTAGTGACCCAATCGGTAAGGAGTGGTTGCACTTATTACCGGAGCGTCCCGAATTCGATCCCAGCGGATCAAAGATCCACCATTTTTACTAATGGTGGTTGGAGGACGTTAGGAAGATATTGCTGGCTATGTACTTTTAATTTAAAAGAAAATTTACGACTGATATCGTATTTTAATGACATTAAAAAAAAACATATAACGTTAACTAAACAAAAAAAAAGGAAGAAAGAGAGATCAGAGTGGGAACTGCATTTCAGGAACTAGAAGCACGGAGCACCCTAAACATTCACGTGGCGTGTGTTAGCAATTACAAAGACAATACAGTAAAACCTCAATAAAATAATTTTGAGGTATCCTAGTCAATTTGCTCTTTATCGGAAGATATTGTTGTATAGAGAGGCTATATAATTTCATTTTTTTTAAAGAAAATTTGTGGCTAATTTGATGTTCCTATGACAAAAATATTTTTAAAAAAATATATGAAAGAGAGAGACTAATTTTAAACAGTGAAAACTGCATTCCTAGAAAAAAGCATTGAAGAGTGAGCACTATGTACGCTACTGTAGTTTGTATTTGTGATAAACTACGCAATACAGTAAAATCTTAATAAAATATTTTTTGAAGTATGCAGGGCAATAAGCTCTTTATAAAGAGATATCGTTGTATTGAGATGCAATGTAATTTTAATTTAACCCCTCCCTTAACAATCATATTATTTTCAAGAAAACGGTCATAAAAGTGCCAATTTTATTTTTAAAAAATCAATAAATAAAAGTGTTTGTATAATACACGTTCTTTTTGGTAATTATTTCATCAGCTCGAACTTTGTAAGCTCTAGCCACGAAATGCAACGGGCACGAGATAAGGGAGACGAAAGATCAGCCTATGATTTAGGCGGGGGGCGAGAGGGAAGGGGTTAAAAAGGACAATCCGTACAGCTAATTTGATATTTCTATGTCCCAAAAAAAATTTAAATGGAGGGGGGGGGGAATCACAACAGTTGAAAACTACATTGCAATAGGGAGCGTTGAACATCCTTGATTTGATGGATATAGCTCAGAACTCAAGACTTGTCGTCAAAGAGAATCTCAAATGCCAAGGAGGGAAAAAATGAGAAAATTTTCTCTTTAGTACCGATTGATGTTGGAAACTGAATTATTATTACAAATAGATAAAAAATAGCAATCGCATTTGAGAAAAATATTTTTTTTTTAAACGGAGGCTCAACTCTGCACAAAATATCGTTCAATTTAATCGGTACCGTAAAATGGGGTGTATAGGAACAGCGGGGTCAATCAGAACAAAACTTCCCGACCGCGCAAAGAAATTCTTAATAAATATACTATTGAGTATTTTTCGCCATGAATTTATTTTTATAAAAGTAAGATGATAGGAAGTAGGAAAAAATTACTTTTGTCAATCTGGCAACGCTACTGATTTCTAAGGAGGGCTTCACGTGGAATGCTAGAAAACATCACATTTCCATAGACTGCAAAACTTCACATGCAAGAACAAACCTTTTTATATTTAAAAACTGAGAGTGGTTTATTTCAATTATACATGTATCCGAACAACAGAATACCACATTAGAATTTACATTTTTTTATAAATTGTGTCATAAAAATGAAGAATTCTGAAAAATGCCATAGGAACAAAAATCGCGGGGTGAATCGGAGCACTTAGTTCTGTTGTTCCAATTCAAACTTATTTGAAGGAAACTGTTTGAAAAATCAAGATTCTAACCCCAATTCTTCTAATCAAGGCAAGGACAAGGATTTATTACTGTTTATCCTTTCTTGTGAGCAACGAGATCTTAGAATGGCAAAAAGTTGCAGATTTCAGATGATTTTTTCTCCAGGAGACTTCTTTTTACTTAAAATACGAGGGGAAAGTCACATAGACTTTATGTAGTAAAAGTCCAGCACACAGACGGTGATGAATAAGCGAAAAAAATCTTTCAGGACAATCCCCGAAACCCAGAGATTTTAAGAAACTAAAGAAAAGGCAGAGTTCATCCCAGGAGATGTTATGAAAAAACTTAAGCCCAGTCACAATTGCTAGTTTTAAGGACAACTATTTGTGGACGACATGAATGACTTTCATTCATGGTAAATCTTTGTATTTCAATTCAAAAGCATTTCTTAAAATTACTTTTCATTTTTCATAAGTTCAAAATTATTTTGAATTTTGACAAATTATAAACGTTTACTGGTATTGAAATTATGCATTTATTTGATAGTAATTATCTGTTCTTATTCTCCTCTATCAGTATTAATCATGTTTGTGAGACCTATTACAGGTTAAATTGAAAAAAATAAAATTTTTAACATGTGTTCCGATTGACCCCTATCAGCGGGGTGATTTGGAACACCCATAATTTCGTACATATTTTAATAATAATTGTTCAAAATGTTTTGTCTTTGCTTGGAATATCAAAAGTAAAGCATGACCGAAGTTTTTAGCAAAAAATTCAAATGAAAAGAAAATCTTTTAACTGCTTTTTTTACAATCAAAGCTGAAAAGTGTTCCGATTCACCCCATTTTACGGTACTCATGTTAAATTGTAAGCAAATTCTTTTTGAGCACAAACTGTTATAGTTATTTTATCAGTTTTTTGCCATATTATATGATGCTTCAGCGAAGTTTTACGGTAACAAGTAGGGCTGCTGATGAGGACATATCAGCCTAGTCTCGAACTGGGGCCTAACCTTTTGACGGCCCGGTTCGGAGTAGGAGTGGTGTAAATTTTGTAGGGGGAAAGGGGAAGGGCGATTAGACTGACTTGGGGCTGCCTTGGTTCTCAGCGGTCCTGAAAATACATCTTATTCGTTGGGTTGTTAGCGAAGTCTTTGCACATGTTTTTTCCCCCAAGGAAAACATGTTTGTACTGTCTGTCAATGAGAACCGCGACTAGCACTCGCGAACAGTTCCACTTAAAAAAGGGTATATGAGTTGTGGGTGATAACTTTCCGAAGTTTTCAATTTAAAACTTGCATTTGCTATCTCCTTTTGACATATTCAACTAAACTATGTGCTTGAAATTAGCATCGTTCCACTTTGTTTGATACGGTTCAAAATGCTTTTTATTATTCTTCCCATTGTTGTTATCTTACCTACCACCCCTATTTTGGTAAGATCAGAGAAGACCTGTCGCATGCTTAAATGAGCGGAAGGTTTTACTAAGAAAATCAGACAGTAACTGCAGTTGTGCAGTGAAGGGGGGGGGGGATCATCCCCCCCCCCTAAATCCTTGGTTTGAACACCATACTGCAAATCCTAACACGGTAAGTTTTTTCAAGCAAAATCTTAGGACCAAATTCCCCTCTCTCTCTCATGAAGGTAAACTCTTGCTACGGTAGTAATTTACTTTAAACCCTTTACTTGCCAATGGTACTTAAAAGAACCTGAGCTTTCAATAACATTTTTTTAAAATGTATTAAAAAAATATGGAAGATAATTCGTATGACCGTGTGACTCCGATAGTTATATTTAGGTCTTACAAAATATTTTCCTGTTTTCTAGGTGGTTTAGGAAAGCGTATTATGGCCTCACTCAAGTTAATGCTATGCTTTACTTTTCCAATTAGTCCAGAATCTGAAGGGGGTTGAGCATGCATGGAGAGGGTGACGCAATATGATTTCTGATTATTGTAACAGGCACTATGGTGATAACGAAAACGCATGTGGTCGCCCCCCTGAGTGGTCGACACCCCCGGGGGAGGGGAGAGAGCAGTGGGGAGGGCCGTTTACAAAAACACTCATAACCCGCGAACCATGTTTGAGATAAAACACTGAAAAAAGTGGCAATAGACGCAAAAAAATATGGACTTTAGAAATGCTAAATATATTTATAGTCCTATCTTCGTTGGTTTATGAGTAAAATTCCTTCTTTCGCAAACGAACAAATATTTTGAATAAAAAAATGTTATGAATTATTGAATATTGTTAATATTTTGAATAAAAAATGTTATGAATTATTGAATATTGTTAATATTTTGAATAAAAATGTATTTTTTAATTTTATTATTTTATTTTTTAAATATTTGATGAATAAATAACATGCTAAAAATTATAAAGAAAGTTAAGTTGGCATTTCCGATCGCTAATAAGTACCATGTGCCGTCCACACCTGACATATCTGGAATTGATTATGGCAATACCTGACTCACATATTTCTCCTGTGTGTCTAAGTTTGGACGAGATTATTTTCGTGAGTTATTCAAAAGTGGTATTTTTGTTAAGAAGTGAAATTTGTATACAAAAATAATTTGCTAAGCTTATATGGATAGTTGCAATATAATAGATATATTTAAAGTCCCATCTTTGTGAGTTTATGAGTAAAATTACTTTTTTCACAAACGAGAAAACATTTTGATCTCGAAACAAATTTATGTGTATAGTATATTATACAAAAAAATATATGTATACATATTATATATGTGTATATAATACACATTAAGTGATTAATATTTTTAGTATTGAGATATAGAAAATTCTGAAAGGTGAGTCATACCTTTATGAGCTAATATTTAGAAAAGTGCCAATTTGAGTCCCAAGTGAATTTTCACTAGTATTTCAATAACTAGTTAAAAAAATATTTTTCCCCAGAAAGAAGATAAGGTTCTGCTTTCATTTCATCTAATAACATCAGAAAAAAAAATTTTTTCTTCAGAAAATATTGTTTTTATACATCAAAAATCAGATCGGTAACGTGTCCCCAGTAGCAAAGCTTAGCATGCAAACAGGTCATGCGCACTTTCTAACTTCCCCAAAAAAAAAAAAAAACGCACTTGCATAAAAAACGATTCTATTTTTACCCCTTTGTCAATATTTTACTTCATTTTTGTTTTAACCGATTGCTGATTTTCTAGCCGATGCGAAATAAGCGTGTCCCAAGTTCCGCCGTCAGAGTGGTAACAATAACTTCCGATCTATGTTTAGGCTCCCAAAATCATTTCCTGCACCTATACCACGTGATACTGAGTACCTGGTGGGATGTTTTATCGAATCGTAATTAAATATTTACATTTCTGCATCTAAAATTGTAGGTAAGATTTTTTAAAGTGATTTTATAAAATGTGTGTCATTTGAGTCATCAGATCGGTAACACGCTCTAAAATGCGCAGTTTTTATTATTTTAAAAATTATCTTATATATAAGTATAGTCCTTTAATGCAAGTGAAAAACCCACGTGTTTGATTTTGGTTTAGTGCGATCGACTCGGAAATAAAAAAAAAAAAAACTTTGTCAGTTTGTCAGATCGGTAACAGTCAGAGCGGTAACATTGAAAAACAGCGAATATGTTACAGAACTAACTCACACGTTTCAGAATTATAAGAAGCAAAAATCATAGGTTTTTAGCCATATATATTGAATATTTTTGTTCTTAAAAAATGAAAAGCAATGAGTTTTAGTACAATCGCTTCATTTGTGGTTTGTATGACCTAACAATAGAAGTTAGTAAAATAAGAAAAATTGACACTGCAGAAATTAAGTTAATTAATTACTATTATTTTATTTATTTATTTATTTATTTTATTTTTTTTTTTTTGGTGCTTCAATTTCTCATAACTTCGCTAAATAACTAGATAATAACTAGCATGCTAAATTTGAATTTCTGATCAAGAAATTAAAATTCCTGCAACTAATTAAAGAAAAGCAAGCAGCAGAGTTGTGTGTTGAAAAAGTTGGAAGTTGTGTGTTGTTTCAAAACAAAACAAATGTTTTATTAGCTTGTATTTGGTAATCTCATAATTTATTTTATCCAAAAACCTTATCGCTCGTTTTTATTTTCAAGAAATGCTTTTTTATAATGAAATTTGATTTTTTAGCCTAATATATATATGTTAATATAATTATCTTAATTTTATGTTAAAAATGTAAGGAAATGATATCATATTTAGAGATGTTAACGAAGACTGAAAGCATAAACTCAAATATGTAACTCATATTAACATCAGATCTGTAACATTCATCAGATCTGTAACGGCTTAAAAGTGAGTAATCTAAGGAGGGGGTAAATAACTTCCTTGGCCTCCCCCCTTTTATTTTCTTGCATTTAGACCCAATTTAGACTTAAAATCCAATATTAGTTTTTTTCTGCAAAAAATTTTTTTTTCAGAAAACTCCAACTTCAAATTGACACTTTTCTAAATATTGGCTCTTATATAGCTGACTAGTAATTATTCGTTTGATTCGTCGTCTTCTGGCTATTTTGCAGTTATTGGGTTTTTGCAAATGTCCTTACAAGCACAACATTTACAGCAAGATGAATTATTAGTAGAACATTTACAAGATGATTTTTTACAGTTTTTGCATGTGCAGGGTGGAATTAGAGTTTCCGGTACAGCTGACTGCGTCATCAGGAGGGGCTTAATTGTTTTATTTTCATCCAAATAAAATCCAAACTTTGTTATTGTCTAATAGCTCTACAAACGGAACTGTAGTACTAGTCCAATCGTATAACTGAGCAAGACATTTTAGTACATGTTGACGGAAAGAATTGGAGGTGCATGGTAGAGAGCCCATATTATTTTTTGCTGATGGGGATGACGAAAAGTGAATATAACGGCTGTCATTATAAGAAATGAACTTTTTCATGACAATCTTTAAATATAGTTCTTCTAATTGTTGAAATTCTGTATTACTTAAGTCTTGTTTGAATAATAGCTGTTTCAGACTTTTTCACTACATTAAAAGCATATGTTTTTGTTCTACAAAGGACCCAAACAAAATCACTTACATTATCATCGTTGTTGTTGTATATTACATTTGTTCATCAAAATTTTCTGGGTGGAATAGGGGCTTCTTTTCGATTCCGACACATTTTCTGATTTTTTTGACAAGGTAAAATGTTATTACAGTCAGCTATTGTCTGAGGTACGGATGTTCTTTCAATGTTATTTAAAAGCTGGTATTTTATTTTGGTATAACACCATTGCAGTAACATGTGCTGTTTTTTTTTCATCTAATGTTTCTTCTTTGAAATCGTCATTATCCTTAGCTCCGTGGAGAAAAAGATGAGGATCACGAAGTAGATTTGTTGGGATAGGTACATTTTCAGATTTACTTTTAATTATAATAGCTGTGGTGGCTTGACTATCAATTCTATTGAAGCCTGGATAACGAGCAACTTTGCTCTGCTGAAATGGTGAAAATATTGTGCTGAAGATACATGCTTTGGAGTTAAATCACGATCTGTAATAAGGTAGTATAAATCCGTGTATATTGAGGAGCATTTTCTTTTTACGTCTTTATTAACTATCCGATCCTTACTAATCAATTGTTTGAAAAAGTACTCCCACAGTGTTGGTAATTTAAAGTTTTTAAATTCTTCCGTCATAAGGGCATTGTCATTTACATATTCCTTCATATTAAATATCTTTCATTTCTTCTTTCATATTTTTGACATCGAGTACTTTTCTGAAATATTTCTAATACTTTCTACAAGATTATTAGTTTTAATTGAAACTTTGTAGACAATAGACGATCTTGCTTGATTGAAGGGTTGAGAAAAACACAACTTTTCTCCATAATATTAAGTGAGTAGTTTTTTTACCACTCTGTTCTCTATGATGATATCTTCAGCTTCCCATAGTTGATTTAGTCTTCCTGTGATGGTGCTCAACTCAAAACACTTTATGTTTAAGTCTTCGTCTGTTTATAACTCTAGAAAATGAAATATCGAGATCTGAATTGCAGAATGTTATATTTGAAACGTTCTTGATTTGATACTTTGCGGGAAAATTTTGTTCTCTGCTTGGACATTTCTTATCCTGCCTTAAATATGATAGTAAACAAGTCTTATGGTACAGTATATCGGCTGCAAAAATGTCTTTCACATCTGTGCAATTACTTAGCCTAATAGATACTTCATCTTGCCTATCACGACAAGTGTTAAGGAGTTTAGTAGCGCAATCTATCTCGCAAACTCGGTAGGTTCTTTTAACTTTATTCTTGGTTTCTTTATGGCAAAACAAGCATTTCTTATAATCTGATTTTGGGACATTTCGTGTAAATAGAGATGTCTAAGAAGAGGAACAAATAAGATCCTTGTGTTCATATTCACGAGAATTATCTACTTCTGCAGCAGTTTGCTGTTCGACTTTTCGAGTGATGTCGTTGGCACTGGTGTATGATTTATAACAATTACGATGCCATTTTATTGTAACTCCTTGACTATTATCAACTAAACTACCTATATTATCATTTCTTAAAACATTGGTTTCGAATTTTGCTCAAACTAGTTTCTTTTGGTTTGTTAACAAATACTAAGTCTCTTTTATCTTGACAGAATAAACAAAGGCCCCTCTGGTCAAAAACCTTTATCTTTTTTCCACTACTTACAGGGTAAGCCATTATAGTTCTTTTACAGAAAGAGCCATTTATATTTTTTCTAAGTAAATCAATTATTACTCGATAAAAATATACGAACCATACTGTTACTTTCAAAATGGAAATTATTAGCACTGTTACTACACGAATGTTCTAATAAAAACATTCAAATGATGCAAATCAATCAAAAAGCAACTATCCATATAAGCTTAACAAATTATTTTTGTATACAAAGCACAATTCTTAACAAAAATACCACTTTTAAATAACTCGCGAAAATAATCTCGTCCAAACTTAGTCACACAGGAGAAATATGTGAGTCTCGTGGTTGACCGTGCCAGGTACTGCCATAATCAATTCCAGATGTGTCAGGTGTGGACGGCACATGGTACTTATTAGCGACCAAAAATGCCTACTTAACACTCTTTATGTTGTTAAATACGAACTAAATGATTTTTAGCATGTTATTTATTCGTCAAATATTTAAAAGATAAAAAAGTAAAATAAAATAATAAAAAAACATTTTTTACTCAAATATTTGTTCGTTTTCGAAAGAAGGAATTTTACTCATAAACCGACGAAGATAGGACTATAAATATATTTAGCATTTCTGAAGCCCTTTGTTTTTTGCGTCGATTGCCACTTTTTTCAGTGTTGTATCTCAAACGGTTCGCGAGTTATGAATTTTTTCGTAAACAGCGCCCCCCACTGCTTTCCCCCTCCCCCGGGGGTGTCGACCACTCAGGGGGGCGACGACATGCGTTTTCATTATCACCATAGTGCCTGTTACAATAATCAGAAATAATATTGCGTCACCCTTTCCATGCATGCTTAACTCCCTTCAGATCCCAGTCTAAATAGGTTCAACTACTTTCTAACCTGAAAGTTAAGCGGTAAGTGACTCATATGAATACTTTTTTTCTACTTTTATTCCATTTTTCAATGTGTACTGATGAAACTGAATCCGCTGTATAAAATGTGAAGTGGCCGCTAAAGTCTATATAGCAATCTTAATTAAATTTTTTTTTATATTTGATCTACAAAACATGGGTGGAACATGGCACATATTTTGAATCAAAGTGCGATTGGGTTATAAGGGCAATATATAGAATTTTAGTCATAAAAAAAGCCTGCAATATTATTATTATGAATTGGTGATAATTACAGTCGAGCTCGCTGATTGGAATATCGTTTGAAGCTTTTCCAGCTTAATGTAATTAATTTGTAATGAACCAAACTGTTGTAACTTCTGATTTTGAACCCGGATAATCGAATACCTTGCGTATTAGAATATTTTTTATGACAGGGCTCGGTTGTGCACTAAAATTCATATGCAAAATTTTCAACTGTCGACCATGATTTGTGTTCTATTCACTGTGAGATTCACCCATTGATAAAAGTTGTTTTTAATAGTATTTACGTAATAGTATGTTATGATATAAGTGTTGTAAATATGGTTGTACATGTGTATATTATTTCTATAGTTATATTATATTTGTCAGTATCAGCACTGAAGTAATATTATTAGAATAAATAAGGAGGGATAATGTTCGAAAGCAATTCATTTAAAATAATATTTTTGGTTTCATTTTTAATCATGATGTTTCTAGAGTAAAATTTCCCTAATGATAAAGATAAAGACGCGCACAATAGTCCAGAGTAAATTAATTAAAAGTCTGTAAATGTCGTCCCTTTTCTTAGACCGAAGCATTGTTTAAAAATCCCTATCTGAATTGAGAGAAGATATCCCGCCAATTTATTAAGCACGAGGAATGCATAACGGCATACGAGAGAATTAATATTTATTATTTTTTTTCTCTCCCCTCCTCCTTCTTCTGAAAATGGCAGAGATTCTTTTCCCGTTCTCCGGAATAACGGGATGAGAGAGAGAGCGAGAGAGAAAGGGGGGCAGAGTCGCGCGGGTAGAGGGATCGCCGCGAGAGGGCGCCTCCGTCGGCGGTGCCGCAACCCCCGGCGTTCAAGGTGATCCTGGGAGTGGGAATCTACTCCCGCGGAAGGATTCCGTGCTTTCCCGAAAATGCCGCCAAAGCACGGCAAAAAGAAGATCAACCCCAGGACAGACAGCCGTGAGTATCCGTTCTGGCTTTCGTTTTTGGTTCTGGTTTTGGGGTTTCGGGCTCGATCCGGTGCTCGGGGGGTCGTTCGTGACTTGGTCGACCCGAGTCCCGTCTCGGGATAGCAGGAGGTTCGGGACTTGAGCGAGCGCTCGTAGAAGTTCGGCTTTGGGTCGGTTCTCTCTTTCGGTATTTTTCGTACTGCTCTCCTAGTACATATGGTGCTTTGGTGTTCGTCCCCATATGGGAAGTTTTAAACTTTGTAAGTGGCGGCGAAGTAGAAGTTTTGGGTTTTTTTCTGTAAAATTACCGATACATTTAATGTTTTTTGTTTCTAAAATAAAAATAATCTGATCCATATCATAGAAAATATTTTATGCCATGAAAAATTTTGTTTCATACTGTTCTAATTTTTCTATTGTGTTTTGTCTTAATTTGGAAAAGTATTATATTTAGAGTTAAAGAAGTTATCTCTTACCGATATATTTCAGATTATCGTTTTCGAGTATCAAAACTTTCTCTCATGAATAATGAAACTGAGATATTTCGGTTAAAAGTTTCGCTTAGAAATTATTATTAAAGGTTCTGTGAGATTTCGCTTTTGTTCAAAACTTGCGAAAAATTGACTTGTTGAAATTGTTATGGATTCAACTTTTCATTAATCATTCTTTTATAGGAATTTGGTTCATAATCATAACTAATGCAACTGAAATGTTATAAAGTTTACTTCGCATCATCAAGCTGATATTTAGTGACTAACTGTGTTGTTAACTCTATTCGAAAACTAAACTAAGGATAGTTTAGTTACTTAATTCCATCTTTATTCTATGTTTTTTCTGAAATTTAATTTCAGTACGTAAAATTTTATCGTAAAACAGTTTTAGGTTCTATTAAATTTGATTGTATTTATAAAAACAGATTTAATATATTTCTAGAAATTATTCAACATTTGTGTTTCTCATTACTACAAAAAATTATTATCGATGTATAACTGAACGTACAAAATCAGCATTACCTGAAGATTGGGCAGTGCAATTTTGCTTAGTTTTTTTTTGCCAGCGACATATTCAAAGTTTCTAAATGTATAAATAGAAAATCGTATGATTTTTCATTTTGAGACTAAAAGATATGTTCCTTTTTATTTGTGAAGATTTTCATTATTTTTGTTCTTGTTATATTTGATTGTGGATTTCAGGAGTATTTTTCATGGGACCTCTGAAATATTTGAGTTCTGAGTTTTTGAAACATTGGGCTCAAAAATTTTCAACGTAGAGTATTCTTTGTAATTTGTGGTAAAATGAGGCTTCAATGTATAATTAAACATTTGAAAACTTACTTTTTTGTATTTTTGAAAATGTTATTTTCCACTTTTGAATGTAAATATTTTTAGTATATATGTAAATGTTTTATATACATAAAAATTGCGATATGCTTATTCAAAATTTTCCCAATATTTCAATGGATTTTAAACTTAAATGATCGACCATAATAGTCGGGAATAGTTTGGTAAAACTGTAACGTTTTGAAATGATTTTTAGATGTATGCTTTTATTACAGTAATTTCAATTAGCTCTTTTTAGATTTGAAAGTCATTTTTTGAACTTAAGAAAAAATGTTTTATAATTTCATGTTGATGAATATTATGAACACGAATGGACGCCCATGCAATAAATATCCATTTTTTCAAATTAATCTCTCCCTCCAAATACAAGATGAAGGGCCGATATAATCGTGGTATTTTTTATGGGACATCCCCAAATAACGAAAGATAAACCCGTTTTGACGAGTTTTTTCAAGCAAATCTCATGTTACCACAGGGTAAACGCGATCTTTTCATCAATTACATTTATTGGATCACAAAAAATGTAAATTGTTAAACGGAAATTGTTTTTTTTTCCGACAGCGAAGGTGCGTTATACGTTTCGAATTTTAAGGAAGATTGACAATAATGGATTTATTTGAAATTATTTTTAATTATTATAACATTGAAACATTAAAGGGTCTAACCAATATGATTAAATTTATAAACTTATGGACTCTGTAAATTTTGCAGAACTACAGTAAAAGTAAAGTGCTTAAAATTATAAATCAAAATGCTCTTTATAGATCAAAAAGTAACTTTTTTTTTGCTATAAAGGCGCTTAAGATTTAAAAGTTAAACAAATGATTTTTCTAAGCAAATGAAAAATAATAAAATTTAACATATTCTGATTATGAATTAGATATGGATGAATTTTCTTAACCCATTTATGCCCAAGTTTTTTAAAATATTTTTTTTTTCAATTTTTATCTACTTAAAACTCTTACTTGGAATGATTTACATACCATTTTAGTCTTAAAGTAGTTCGCCGTTGCCATATTTATTAAGTTATTTAACTTCCAGTTTATGGGATATTTTGCAAACATGTGAGAAAATACGACCTTACTTGACTTTACTTTTACAAAATAACATTACAGAAGACATCTGTGATCAATTTTAAGCAAATCATTTTAAAATAGCTAAATTTTATGAAAAATAAGTTCGCAAAAAAAACTTACTTTCGGTGGCTACCCAGGCTGGATCGTTGCTTAACTGATTTGTCTGAAAATTGCTGTCAATAAATAAACTCTGATATCCAATAGTGACTCTAACTGGTTTTCTCAAGAAGAAGGACTATTTAACTCGTGAAAAACAGCTTTAGTAAAATGATATACCCATTACAGGTTTTGTATGCAGTAACTAACAAGCGTCCCGTTTTTAGGCTACTGGGCATAAATGGGTTAAATTATAAATCAAAATGCTTTTTGTAGATCAAAAAGTAACTTTATTTCTTCCGCTATAAAGGCGCTTCCAATTCAAAAGTTGAACAAATGATTTTTCTAAGCAAATAAAAAATAATAAAATTTAACATGTTATGATTATGAATTAGATATGGATGAATTTTCTTAACTTAGCAATATTAATGCATTGCTGAATTATTGAATATCAAGTGTAATATGCTTCTGTACATGAACGCTTATTTCAACCATTTGATTAGCCCACACAAAAATAAAAAAAAAATGCTTAGCAGTTGACCTAACAATTACTCCTTTGCGTTATTGCTCAAAAGTGTTTATTTGAAAACTAATAGTTACGTTATTAATTAGGGATGCACTGATTAATCGGCAGTACCTACTAGTAGGTCATAATCGGCCATTTTTCCGATTATTAATAATCGGAAAAATTGAGCCGATTAATCGGCTGAAGAAATACTTTTTAAATATTATTCTTTAAAGTATACTTTTGATAATTATTACTTTAAATTTCAATTAAAAGTACTTCTAAATTGAAGTTTTCACCACAAAATCCCCCACCTCCCTTTCTTTTGATTTTTTATGTCCAATTAACATAACTAACAATGTGTGTAATATTATTGACAATAATATGAAAATTAGTTCAAAGAAATTTGATAAAATACAGAAATTCTTTTGAAAAAATTAGGAAAATAGAAAGAAAAACCTTTTCTCAGAAATAAATTACTTATTATCTCTAAACTCGGAATTGTATAAGAGAGAAAAACAGTGATTGGAAAATTATTAGCATCGAAAACAATCATCCTTATCATTAATCGGCTGAGCCGATTAATCGGCCGATTTTCAACAGCCGATTAATGGGTAATCGGTAATCGGCCAATTTGCTTATTTACTAAAATCTTGTCTTATTTCTTTCATTCAGGCAGTAAGGAATGAGTTTTTAAATCATTACAAAAACGAAAGTGAATAATTGAAATTATAGAGGCAATTATTTACTATATTAGAAAATTAATTTCTGGGCGGACCTTAAGCTAACATGAAATATGAACAGCTGAAAATTTTCTCCATTCAAGTCATCAATTAAAAGGTTCGCTATGTACTTGATCTAAGTATTCGTTCTCAACACAGCAGAAAATAAAGTGTTGTTTTTACAGTATAATACTAGCAGCCGAGGTTCCAGTATAAAAAGGAAAAAACTCAGTAATAAACTGTAAAACCAGCTATTTTACAGTTTAATACTGGAAAACTAGCAATTTTACTGTTTATTACCATAAAATTAGCTGTATTATGTTGTAAAAGCAGCAGTATTATACTGGCAGCTGAGGTTCCAGTTTAAAACTGCACAATGCACAGTAATAAACTGTAAACTAGCAATTTTACAGCTTATTACTGTACAATTAGCTGCATTGTACCGTAATAACATTTATTTTTTTAGTGTAGCTGGTGAACATACGTTATAATGAATTTCTGTCTCTGTAAAACTTTAAGTTCTTACTGAATTCTTTAGAGCTAAAGCAGCTTATCTTACTATACTACTAGCTGCCAGGGCAGCTAGATTTGCTTCCTGCGGCATGTTGATGCATAACGTCCCCCCTCTGTAACTTTTACGTCATTCTGAAGTTATATTATTTTATATAATTTAATGTTCATTCGATTTCAAGACATACCGCGCACGTGGCCCGGCGTTGCACGGGCACTTCGTGCCCTGAAAGTAGTGAGGAAAATTTCAAGAAACTACTCCCCGCCAAGGCGGCTCGCTAACAGGCGCTTCACGCCTTTACTTTTTTCCTATATAAAAAAATCAGTCGAATTATTGAGATGCTTCGCGTCTTCAAGATGGTGAGGAAAGTTTCAGTAAGTTCAGCTCGCTCAAAGGAAAAAAGCAGACATATATACTCAGATTTTAATATAAGTAGATGGCTTTTCAACAAATGAATGTTTCAAAATATTACAAGTAGCTAGCGATAAAAATACTATGTAAGGCAGGGATTCAAGTGAAACAGGCAATCGCAAATTACAATCGCGACTGGAAATGAATTACATTAGAACGTTTCTTGATAAAAACATCGTGACGTTTGCCTATGAAAAGCGAGCTAGATAAAACGTCACAGCCTACTTGGCGAAGAAGAGGAGATCGCTGAGTGCTTGTGAGCTCTTATTGGCTCCACCCGTAGTGACGTCATGCCAATTTAAGTTGATGATAATGTAATTCACTTCCAGTAGCGATTGCAATTCGAAGCGATCGCAGTGCTGTTTCACTTGAATCCCTGCCTAAGTGGCCCGCTTATGAGTTTCGTGTTTGATTTAGTTAAGCCTTTGTTCAAAATTCTCATTATCATTGTTATTACTGTTTCATAGCAACCACGTTTCAACAATGGATTTTATATTTAATCATTTATTAGGCTTAATCGCTTTAAATTTGACTACTTATTAATTGATATCTTCGTTAATTAAAATCGTATAATTATATAGATTGAAACTAATGAAGCCTGGAAAATTATCTATCTATCGGTACCTGGTTCGACTTTCAGTTCATTGGCGTTCAGGAGAAAGAAGCGTGACATAGAAAGAAAGATAGAAAAAAAGATAGAAAGAAAGATAGAAAGAAAGTTAGAAAGATACTCAGTTTTTAATATAAGTAGATAATATATGCGAAAGTTTGTATGGATGTATGTATGTTTGTTCCTCTTTCACACAAAAACTACTGAATGGATTTGAATGAAACTTTCACCATAATGTATCTTATACAACAGAATAACACATAGGCTGTAATTTATAACGATATTTTAAAAAGTTCGATTGGTAGCGCTTTTTTCCTTCGAATTTAAGGTACATTTTTCGCATAAATCCGTGAAGGCTTCCAACAAACTAATTCAGTTTTTATTGCATCATCTCAACTCCCTGTCGATAGCTAGAATTGCGTGTATCATTTCCACTTTTCGCATTAAATTTTCAACTCTTTTCTCAAGTCAAATCAAAATGTAATTTTTTTTCAGCTTCATAGTTAATATCCAGGCTTTTACATAGACATTAGAAACGCTCGCGCGCCCGCTTTCTAACGAGCTTTTACCATGATTTGTATTTTAAAACATTTTGTAATCTTAGTTGTAAGTAGAATATTTACCCTTAAGCAATGTGTTTTTATTGTGCTTTGAAATATGCAAATATTATTTTGTAGAATAAATTGCATTCCTTTATTAGTAAATTTAGTAAATTGTTCACTGCATCAATTATTTTTGCGAGTTTTGTAAATATGTGTTTTAAGGTATCGGTAACGTAATCGCTTGAAGATATTGGCAACTAATAAATGGATTAGGCTCATTATTTTCCAATTTGATAGAGCTTTGAATACAACTTAACGGTATTTCTTAAATTTGTTTGCTTTGATTGGTTACTTTCTCGGGGTAATTACAATTGAGCAGTTACTTAGTATCCAATTGAACAGGAATTTTGCCAAATTTGTTGCAAGAAAGTTTAATAACTGAGATTCTCGGCAATTTTTTCAACTGGCACCAGTTTTTGTGCCAAAGACTACGTAGCAATATTTTACTTCTCGCACGACGTAACCAAAATAAAACGATTATTGTCTGATATTTATCGACTGCGGCAAAATCTTAATCATCGTTATAATACTCCCCTATTTGAAAAGTTCAGTTTTTTTTTTCTTTTGTTGGCCGGTTCCGTATGTATGCATTAAAACCTCTTACGTCAAAACGCAAAACTAAAATTACGTCAAAACGCAAAGTAATCCGCATTCTAAATGAATAAAACCCTTAAACAAGACAAATTACCATTAATTTGCGTTTTTGCACAAATAATTGTCAAATGTTCCCATTAATTTCGAAATCATTTAGGACAAAAACTTTTTGCGTCATTTTATGGTCAGCAATAGTATCTCAGCATTTGATGACTATTTGTGCTAAAAATTAGTGACATAATAATACTTAATGTATTTTCATAAAGTAGGGAGGGGAGCAAAATTATTCTAGGTATAACAAAACAGTTACCGCAAATTTGGCGACATTTTAAAAATCGTCAAAGCGGTGTGTTTTAAGTTCTTTCAGTTCAGGGAAAAAAAACCAAAGGTGAGTATAAATTGTTTCTCAATATTATTACTGACCCAGGCAACGCCAGGTATTTTTGCTAGTTTTAAATAAAATTCACGATAATTTCTCTTGAACTAATTATCTATTTTTTTCGTCGTTGAACAGGAGCCGAAATAAAGTAAAAATGCAAAGTATAAATACAACGTTAAAAAAGCACAAATACGCAGGGATATTGCAGACACGTGTTTCGGCTTTACAAGGAACGCCCTTTTCAATGTAAAACTTGTAAGCTTATCAAACTAATTTTTAATTCGATTAGAAACAAGTTGCCCGGCTAGAAAGTTTAATTTTAAACATCATATATTTTTAAGTGCATAAAAGCTCATTGTTACCCAAAATAAATGATGTTTTATTGTTTTGTAAAACATTTAACAACCTGTAAAATGAAAAAAAAATTCCACACTCATTTTAACTCAGGATTCTAAAAATTCGGTTGATTTTTAAAGTGCAACTAATTAATAAGTTTTGAGATGCAGTAATGTTTTATCCTCTTTAAAATGTATACTGAAAAAAATATTTTGAAATATGAAATGGAACAATATTAAATACAGTTAACTGCTTCAACTAAATATTGGAGAAAGTAACTGCGTTTGTAGTTCGACGTAAATTAGATTCAGAGTATTTTTAATCGCGGTAAAATATTAATCACGGAATGCTTAATTTTTGACTGGAGAAAGCCATCTGGTTTTCTAGACATTCGTAAGAATACATTATATACTAGTATTATGTAAGCGCGATATTTTTCACACATTTATTTAAATTATATAATATTTTAAAACTTTAATATCAGCATTTCTTAGAAAATATTCACTTATTATGTGTATTATGTTTAAAAGTTAATGTACATGCCTGAAAACTTTTCACTGAATATTTTTATTCATATACTGAACATTTCAATATTTTATAAATATAATTGTTTTATTGATAGTAAAGATTTAATAGAAGTTAGTTTTTCAAGACGTAAAATTGCTGTTATGTTAAATATTGGGGAAGCTTTAAGTAGTTTTATGGTAGTGTATATAGTACGACAATCAAATTTTAGCATATTTCAAAATCATTTTTCTGTTTTTAAAGCAATAGACTGCGAATTTTATATTTATAATCAGGCAATTCATTATTTCCTAAAGATCGCTTTAAAACGTTCCGCCAAATTAAAAAAAAACAAATTACTTTATATTATTTTTTCATTTAAAATATTGTTATGAGGTTATTACTTAAAGCAGAACAAATTTAATATTTTACTCCATAAAAGTATTTAACCTTCTTAGAGTTTGTTTTGTAAGTTGTTATTTCAAGAATTTTCAAAAGACTTAAATATCTAGCTGTCTTAAAATATTTTGGAAAATAAATTAAGAAATGTTTAGCCATCAGAACACATACATTTTTACTGTGTTAGAAAAAAAGTTATTTTTCAAAAACTGTTCCCGGAAGCTTCTTATTTTTATTTATGCTGAACGATTTTTTTCTGTCTGTGAAATCCTAGCGAATATATGAAAGTAATGAAGTTAAAACATTCCAGTTGAAGTGGCCTTGCAACTTTACTTATTTTAAATGAGGAATAAAATATTTTATTCCAAAAAGTAAAATTGTTTTCAATAAATGCTTTTTCGAACTTTTAGCACTTTAAATGTAAAACTTGCTTTAATATTCAGAATAAAATGACTAAATTATCTGCATTTATTTTTCTTGTTTTAACTTTTAGAATAAAATGGGAAAAATTGTTTTTTAGTCTTGAAGTGGTGCTACGTACTTTGAAAAACTAACTTTGAAGGGTATACATATTCTATGAAGATTTTCTTAGATCATGCTATTTCTTACTGATTTTTCAAGTTGCACTTATTTCCCTTATTTTTGTTTTAAAAAATCCGATAAATGAAACTTTTCTCTGATTTTCCTATGTAGAAAATTAAAAAAAGAAGAAAAAATGTCTTTGTCGAAAGTTACTTTTTAACTTTAATTGAGTATCAAGCATAAAATAGTAGTTATACCCCCTGAGGCTTCATTTTTAAGGCTATCACATTAGTATTTGCATAGCTATCAACTTCCATGTTCTTTAAATTTTGTGTTACTCCTTTTCTTGATAAATTATTCTTTAATATAACATAATCGTCAAAAACTAAGTATGAATATACATTTTTCGACTTTGCTACATCAGCAAGGGCGTGCACAGAGGGGAGGGGTAATTGTTAAATATATTAGCAATTTAATTTCAGAGCAAACTTGTGCAAACATAAAATATGGACAATTGAACATTCTCTCCATACAAGTCAACAGTTTCAAGTTTACCAAGTAGGGTATACAGACCAGTGAATGAACATTTCCAGTGAATGAACACTTCATAAATTTGTTGAAAAAATAAGTTTTTAAAACATTTTTCTTTTAACTTTTCTTGTGTTTTTTGGAGGTCAATGTCAAAAATTTTTAGAAAGCGCCGCTAAACCCGCAGTATATCCTTACCATCTTCAAAGGTAGTCGAAAATTGCTATTTTTAGATTTCAATGTTGAACTTTTTATGATAATGCTTCGGAATCTTCCGTTTTTCCTATAATCCGCAATTCTTGCAGAAAATTACATTTTTTACAGTTTACTTTTGAAAACTTTCCCAAAGAAGCCCAATACCCAATACCCTCCGAGATAATCTAAATTTCTCTACTATTTTGTAAAAAGAAATCGGGTAGGAATATTATTGCTATCTCTTCTTACGTTACCAAAAGCTACCTCAAATTGTGATGTTGGACGACAATTCGGAAAATTTCTTCTCACCCTGTACATTACTCGACCTAACGGCTTCCTCTCCTTAACACTAAAAAAGAGTGAGTGAAACTAAGATTTCAGATTTCAATTCAGAAAAAGTTTCAGGGGACTCAAAGTCCCCTCCGATTTTTCAGGAAAGCAGTTATTTTCTTCATTCTATTTCGTTTCCAAAGCTAATTATCTAAATAAATCAAATTTCATGTAAAAACGATTTTTTTATGGTTTGTATAAAAAAATAACAATTTTTTTTTTAATCTTCGCATGAAATGAATCCTTATATATTAGAGAAGTTATAAATAAACTAAGTCAAATAAATAAATCTAATAATTTATTACACAGTGTTAAATGACGAACACTTCAAAAAATTTAGAAGTGTCCAGAGCTAAGTTCACTAGTGTAATCTGCTATAATTTTTCAGCGCTTAGTGCAATAGCTTTTTCAAAGCTTAAAATCACGTTTTGTGCTTATAATATATCTGCATTAAATCTTTACACATGCATAACATACGATGCACAAATAATCCTTCGCCTAGCGTAGTTTGAAGATTTAAAGCCTCACAAAAAGTCTGCTTAGCATTTGAATTGTTTCCATTCGTGAAATTCCTGTCCTGTACTCCTCGAGAGGAAAAAAAAACTGTTCAATTTTTTTATTTCGTCGAGCCGAAAGAGGAAATGCCACGTACCATTTACCCAAGCGAAATCTGCCGGATCTCCCGGACCGTATCCGGTCGATGGGTTCCTTCCATTTAGCCCAGTGACGTCGACGATGACTTCTGACGGGGAAAAAATGGGCATTATTTCATGCTCTCTCACCTAGACTTTTTGAAATAATTGGGGAAAAAGAAGAATTCCTCCTTGGATTAAGATGATTTCGAAGTCGGGTGGGAACGCTAGTTTGACTCTGTTCGATGACTTGTCAGGTTTAGAGCTTTTGTTTTAGGAAAGAAGAGTTAGGAAAGTGAAAATAAAGTGAAAAAAAATTTTAAATCACTTTTTTTCTGGATGGTTGAAAAAAGATTTATGGGTAATTCACTAAGAGAGATAACTTTATTAATAATTATGTTCATTAATACTTTTGTTGCTTTAGAGATGCATTGAAAAAGTTCTTTCAGTTGATTCTCAAATATAGGAGTAAACATTTAAGTGTGTCAAATGAAAGATGATTTTAAAGTCCGTTGTAAACGCTAGTTTGACTGCGTTTGCTGGCTTGTCAGATTTAGAGGATATGTTTTAGAAAAGAAACGCTAGGAAATTAAAAATAAGAGTGGGTATTTTTTTTTTCAAATAACTTTTTTTCTGAATAATTTATTAAGAGAGATAATGATATTTTTATTCATGATGATGTTTTTAAATACTTTTATCGTTTTAGTAATGCACTGAAAAAGTTCTTCCCAGTTGAATAAGAAAGAGTTTTAGAAAAAAAAGTTCAGTTAGATAAGGGCAATTCCACGGGTTACTGACTAACAGTTGAAAAACAATGCAATACGTATTTTGTAACATTTAGTGCTATATAAGTTACACAAAAGATCTTTTATTTCCCTGCATTATTATCTTCTGTGAGCAAAATTTAACTGTATCATTGATTTCTAGAAATCATTTTGGATGATTTGTTTTTTGAATGTTAAAAACAGGACACTTGACTGACACGCTAATTTTATTGTTGTCAGTCAGTTACCATGATTTTAATGATAAAAAAGTCATCAAAAATGTATTTTGGGAAATAAATTATACAGTTAAACTTAGCTTGCAAAAGGTAAGGGGTAAAGCTCATTTGTATAACTTTTTTTTTCTTTTTTTTTTATACAGAGTAGTTATGATAGTTTTTTTAAAAAGTAATGTTGTAACTATACAACTTTTTAAGTTATGCTATTTAAGAAAGAGCTGTATCATTACCAGAAAAGTTTATGAAGTTCCTGTTCCGTGGTGAATTTCTAGTACCTCTGCAGTGATTTCCTTTACAGTGCAAAAGGCATCAAGCTTTACAATATGAATACAAAATTTTATCAAACTACGAACATACATATTATGCTGATCAATTTTAATAACTTACAATGACATCTAATTTTCTCCGGATTAATGAACCAAAAATGGCATGTTTGATGTCCTTAATGAGGCAATAACAGATATTGTATTATTCCTTGTTTCGTTGTTGTCTCGCCGACTGCAACTGACCAAAATAGCCCAGTATTTACGCATCCGAAACGCATCGGCAATCGAAGCAGTGCTCTCCTAATCTAATCACTCGGAATGGCCCGAGGCTTCGTCACATTATGGAAACATGTTTAGCCGGCTACAGAAGCTGAATTTTCGAAATGAATATGGCAAAATCGAATTAGCTTCTCGTCCAAAGCTGTCTGACGGCTAATATACGCAAATGTGTTTGGTGTAAGTGGATTGGTTTGGACTCCGTGGACTGAATTAATGCAAAATTGTCAAACAGAGAAGTATTTGTTGATTTAAAAACGTATCTTTACTCAACAATAGACTTCAAAAAGCATTGAGGTAAAACCATCAATATTTTCTATCGCATTAACAATGCCCTATGCCTTAGTATTTGACACTTATAAAGAAAAAAAATTAATTGACAAGATATAGTATTTATTTGTTTTGCAAATGCCGAATATTAACACCTAAGCCATTAGTGCTACAGAGCGTTTCAGTAATGTCCTATTATTGCAATAGTATTATACAATTGTTTAAAGGTTATTGGTACACTGTAAAAATGAATGTTTTTTTACAGTATAATACAGCTAATTTTATAGTGATTAACTGTAAAAAATGCTATAATGATAGTTTTACAGTAATAAGCTGTAAAAATGCTTTTACAGTACTAAACTGTAAAATTGCTTATTTTACAGTAATAAACTATAAAGTTGCAAATTTTAGTTTATGAACGTGAATTATACAGTTTTAAAATGGAACCTCTGCTGCCAGTATTATGCTGTTGTTTTTACAGTATAACACTGCTAAATTTTACGGCAATAAACTAAAATTTCTTACTTTACAGCAAGAAACTGAAAAATTACTTGTTTTACAGTTTATTACAGTTCATTTTACAGTCTTAAATTGGAACCTCGGCTGCCAGAATTATACTGTAAAAACAACAGTTCATTTTTTGCCGTGTAGGTTAGAACCATATAAAAGTCTCTTGTAGGCACTAGTTAAAGGAATCAGAGGTTAATTTGAATCAAGCGCTTTAATAAATCAAATCGTCAAAAACAAAACACAATCCAGGTTCATTAAATTAGCCGCTTTAATGAATCTAATAACTGTCAATATATCATTGAAATTGTATGTGCAAAATGAATTCAATTATCACTGTATGTTGAAACTCAACCCTTCGTTTGGAAATGTATCCTACTAGTAAGGGGGCTACGGGAAAAGAAACTGCATTTTGTGATAAAAGCATGAAACTTGGTAGGTTTGTAGACAATGAATAAAAAAGCATTTTTAGAAGGGGAGCCAATTGGAAATCCCCCCCCCCCCAAACCCCTCTTAGCGGCCATTTTTGGTCCAAAACTAGAAATAGCGCTTTTTTGTAATTATTATTATTATTTTCTTCTTAAATCATTGGCTATGTCATTACATAGGCGTTTATTGTATTTTTTATCGTTTAAAGCTCCACTTAGAGACTAATTTTAAAAAGAACAACCCAAAAATGCTTTTTTTTGGCAAATCGATATTTTTTGAGAATAAATTCGTGGAAGTGAATTCCCTCCCCCCATAAATGCATTAATGGTTTAAGAATGTAAATATACATTAAATAAATGTTTAAAAAAAGTAGGGTACCGGTTATCCGGATCCTAATTGACCGAACCGTCCAATTATCCGGTCATGATACCTCTCATTTTTATGACTAAGCACACATCATCGAAAATGTTCCCCAAGGGTACAAAAGCACAAGAACTTGAGGGAAAAGTAAATTTCAAGATAGCATGATTCTACCAAAATACAATTTAAAGTTTCAATTTCAGAAATTTTAAAGTTTTAGTTTTAAATTTATTTTTTCTCTAATTTTTATTATTGTTGCCGTTGCTGATTTTTTTTCTTCAAATATGGTCGTTCATTAGGTGACGAATATTTTCCAGTGTGTTTATCATTGGTGACATGTGTCATTGTTCATATGTTCCCGTAAATGCTATTTATATGGATCGAGATTAGGAAAGATGCTCATATTTTTATAAGTTACGGTTTTTCATAGTCTTGCGGTTTTACATGTTCAAAAGTATTGTTTTAAATGCATTTATTTTAATTTTGTTTAAATGTTAAAGTTTAAATGGTAAACTTTAATGGTTAAAAATTTAAATGGCATGGTTAAAGCTTTAATGGTTTAAAAGTTTAAATGGCAACCAGGGGTTATGTTTGGTAAAAACAACCCCAGGAAATGTTGTTTTTACCAAAATTATTACAACAGATATTTACTGGATAAGATTTATTTTCTGTTCGAAATTAACTCCAAAAAAATCTATTGTGCCCTGCAGCAACTTTAAATGTATCAGTCTTGTACTGAGGTTATGAATCAATGTTCGAAATTCTGTCAAAACAGGCAAAAATTAGGCAATTATCAGACTTCGTAAATGTAGGTAGATTTAAATTTGAAGAATTATTTGTATCGGAAAAATGTAATGAAAAGAGGGATAAGTGGCATAAATCTTGTATCTTGAGGTATAACAGTACAAAAGTCAGAAGAGCTGAAGAAAGAAAAAGAAAGGAAAACTTTGAAGAGTGCCACGTAAGTAAACATTTTGAAGAGGCTTCAGTTCAGCAGAAGAGAAAGAAATGCACTTCATCCTTTCCAGATTTGTGTTTCTTTTTTGATAAGCCTGGTGAAAATAGACAGGAGTTACATCTAGTTCTGACGAAATCAGTTGACAGAAAATACGAAATTGCGTGTTGGAAACAGCAGACAGTACGCTCACTGCTGAGTTGGCGCAAGCTGACATAATAGCTCAAGAATGCAAGTACCACCGTACTTGCATTCGTAAAACTTTACTTGTAAAACTTTATCACTCATGAAGGACAGTAAATGATTGTTCTGAGGAAAATAGACTGTGTGCACCAATGTGTAAATTCTGCAATGGAAAATGTTGTATATCTATGTAAATTACTAGCCAGTTCAATTACGAAAAATCAGCTTGTATATAGCCATTACACATAATCATTGTATATAATTGCTTGCTCAGATTTATATTGAAATTCAGTTGTTTCTTTTGTTATAAAGGGTTACTTTTCAATAACAGCACAATATCATAAGTAGTAGAGAAGTTGCTTAATTAACACAGCACTAAACTTTTTATTACAGCAATTTTTTTTTCTTCTCTCATCTTTTAGAGAGAATAAACTCCTCAAATCGTTTAATGAGAAAAAAACTTGAAATTTGTTTTAAAGCTTTTTCTTTAGAATTTCGCAGTTGTATAAAAATATGATCGTGCCTCCCCCTCCCCCCTATTTTATAGGTGCAAGCGTAACTTATAATCCTGCTGAATGTGAGTGAAATTTCCATGACATTGCGTATTTTTTTTCAAAATGTTTGAAGTTTTTTTTATTACTTTTTTCGTCCATAAAGAAAACTGGTTTTATTTTAATTAATCAAAGATAAATATTCATTCTTAAGGAACAATTCAAACATTTTTTTTTAAGTTTTGAAAAAGTACTAGTTTTGCTTATGAGTTTTAATTTCTGTTTTTATTTTCAGTTTTGTAATACATTTTTATGAGTAAGTTTTAAAAAATATGCTCGGGTTTTCCAAAGTTTCGGATTTTTGGGGTTCGGACTGCTGGGATTTTAATGCAACTAAATTGTTTTTCTTTAATATAGTGCTTTCAGATACATAGTTGGACACCCTTAAACTGGCCCCTGAAAACAATTTGGAAGATTTCGATCAATTTCAGTTTTTTAGAAAAAAACGAATTTTTAATGAGTACTATTAAAATTAATCGGTTTTAAGCTATTTTGACGGTTTTCTAATCTTTGTTTCACATAATTGAACTCTAATAAGATGACAAAAAAGGTGTTTTTTGAAAAAGAAATAAGAAAAGCAATTTCGGACTTTTTGACCAAAAATGGCCACCGGAGGGGTTTGGGTGGGGATTTCGGAATGGCTCCCCTTCTAAAAATGTTTATAAATACATTGTCTACATACACACCAACTTTCATGCTTTTATCACAAAATGCAGTTTCCGGCTATATTTTGGACCATAGCCCCTCTACTATACAGGATACATCACTTTCTACATTTTTTAATCTGACTTAAGCGCCCTCTAGAGGGCTGGCTTTTAACCTATAGCGTTATTCGAACCTTCTTTTTCAACATCTGTCCTTACTGTGGCTATTTACAAAGCAACGCGTTCAGTATTAAGTTTATACGTGTTACAGTGTGTTCTACCAAAACAACATGGCGTCGCGTCGATTACAGGTATGTTCTCTTTCTCTCTATTTTTTTTTTTATTATTTGCTTATTATTTTTATTGTTTATAAAATCTACAATAGTGCCAAATTAGTTGATATTGTGATTGAGTGAGCCACGTTTTATGTATTCTTATTTCTTACTTTGGCAGTGTATCCTACAGGATACACAATTTATAAAACCGATTTTCTTTTCATTTTTTCCCATGAATTTTTTTTTAACTATATAATATTTATGCATTTTACCCCCCCCCCCGCCCCCAAAAGAAAAAAACCTAAAATAAAAAAATATTGTCAAAATTTTTAAATTTTTGATATGTGCCAAACTAAGGGTTAAAGTTGCGCAGAAAGTGCATAGAATTTTTTAGGAAAATGTTTTAAGGAATAATTTAGAGTCCAAATAGTGTGGTATTTTTTGTGTAGTATATTTTTCTTCATTGCATTTATAATAAGAGAAAAATATTTGAGCAGATACGTACAAAAATATTATTTTACTACTTTTGTGTACGATGCTCTTATCTGCCAAAGATTATTTACTTGTTGCAGCGATGAATTAAATATAACTTTTACGGCTCTTTTTTATGTGTTGCTTTGTAAAAATAATGTCTGGATGTAATTATGGTCGCGAACTCTATGCTGAATACGAATCTCAATAAATTTTCCTTAATGGAAAGGCGCTATCCAAACAACACTGAAAAGGTGAAATATACAGTGGCTTGAATATTTATGAACTTAGCTACAACTCCAGAAACTATAACTTTATTCCTTTGGGTGTTCATTAAAAGCAGAGTTGGCCTAGTAACGTATATAACATTTAGTTGAACCTGATTTAGTTAGCTTAAGAATTGCTGATATTTCTTTATAATAATTGATCATGATTATTTTAAATAAATTTTGCTTATTGTTTTTAATGGAATTCTAAATGGATAATGTTTTATGAAACAATTTTATATTTTTAAAGTTAACATCTTCACAGCTTTTACTAAATCTGAATACTTATTCAATGCTTTTCATAATTTCTATAATGTAAATAATAGAGGGAAAGAGAAAGAGATGTCTTAACTCATCCATGATTTCATTAAAATACATGTAAAGTTTACCATAAAAAATATTTATTGCTCCTTATGTCGCTTGCAAAATAGATAATATTTTATGAACAAAAAATTATCTGATGAAATTAGCAAAAACAATTTTCTTATTGTAAGGCCTACATCTTCCCAACTCTTTACAAATATAAATGCTTATTTAATGTAAACGAAGTTTTGTCTTTTTAAGGCTAACACCTTTACAACTTTTATTACATTCGAATGCTTATTCAGTGCATTTCGTAATTTCTACATTGTACATAAAAAAGATAGAGAAAGAGATGAATGTCTTAATTCATCCACTGTTTAATCAAAATACATTTAAAGCTTACTACTTAAAAATACTACTTATTGCTTCTCATGTCGTGCAAAATGGATAATGTTTTATGAAAAAAAAATTCTGATAAAAATAGCAAAAACAATTTTCTTATTGTAGTGCCAACATCTTCCCAACTCTTACTAAATATGAATGCTTATTCAATGCAAGCGAAAAGCTTTTATTCCGGACTGCACTTAATCATGTGACTCCAGGTTTCCTGAAATGCTCTTGCGTTACTTGACAGATTTGAAAAGCAAATTTGAATAGCACTCTGTCCCGAACCTTTGTGATTAATACGGGAGTGTGAATTCAAGCAGACTGTTGAATAATGGTCTTAGAAAATGGAGGAAAATGAATTTAGACATTATCTAGGGGGATCGATTATTTATGTCGTGTTTTTGGAGCTGGAATTTCGGATGCGTGTAATACGAAGCGCGTGGACTGAAATATATCGGTGGAATTTGTTGGAGTTAAACTTTTTGTGAAATAATCATTTTCTCATTTTCATTTGACAGCGAGTTTTGATAAAAGACATTTATCGTACATTCTCTAAGCTTAATTTTGATATCACTAAGGCAATTAAAAATTTTAAGTGTGTGTGTGTATATGTATCGGTGTATGTGTGTGTGTGTTCTCCTATGTGTGTTTTTGAGTGTTCTTATGTGTCTTCGCGTAAGTGCGCTCTTGTGTGTGTTTGTGTGTGTTAAATTATTTCATTAATCATAATTTTATTAAGATTAGAAAATAAAAAACTTTCGTTTCCATGTTTTCCATAATACTGTTCTGTAGATGGTGTCAAAACCTTATTCACTCGTGTAACAACAATGAAAAACACATCATCTTCAACAATCCATCCAGTCTTCATCTAACAATAATGAAAAATGAATACTCTATTCAAGTTTGAAACATTGAGGTTAATTTGAAAGATGAAATTCATCCGCCATTATTGACTGTAACCGTGCTTGGATAATATAAAATATGTATCAACCATGGTTATTATGCAAATTATTATATTAATCACGAGTTTTTAAAGATTAGAAAATAAAAAACTTTCACTTTCATGTATTCCATAATACTGATAAGTAACTGATGTCAAAACCTAATTTCTTCATGTAACAACAATGAAAATCGTATCATCCTCAACAATTCATCCAGTATTCGTCTAACAACAATGAAAAAATAAACGCTGTGTTCAAGTCTGGAACATTGAGGTTAATTTGAGCAATGAAATTAGGCAGTTATTACTGACTGCTGCTATGCTTGGATAATACGAAATATGAATCAACTGTAGTCATTATATGCAAATTATTTTATTAGTCACAGGTTTCTAAATATTAGAAAAAAAAAAAAAAAACTATCACTTTCATGTATTCCATAATGCTGTTCTGTAGTTGGTATCAAAGCTTAATTTCTTCGTGTAACAACAATGAAAAGCACATCATTTACAACAATTTATCCATTATTTGTCTGAAACACTTAAAAATAAACTCTGTTCAAATTTGAAGAATTGAAGTTAATTTGAGGAATGAAACTTATCAGCCATTACTGACTGTTGAAGTGCTTGGATGAATATCAAGCGTGGTTATTATATGGTTAAATTATATTCTTTAACACAAGTTTCTAAAGATAAGAATATAAAAATATTCACTTTCATTTGTTCAATAATACAGGTCTGTAGCTGGTGTAAAAACTATATTTCTTCGTGTAACAACAATGAAAAGCACATCATCTTCAACAATCCATCCATTGATCGTCTGAAAACATTGAAAACTAAACGCTGTTCAAGTTTGAAGTATTGAAGTTAATTTGAGCAATGAAACTTATCAACCATTACTGACTGTTGGAGTGTTTGGATAGCTATCAAGCGTGGTAATTATTTGGTTAAATTATTTTATTCAACAAAAACGTCTAAAAATAAGAATATCAAAGTATTCATTTTCATGCATTCCATAATACTGTTCTGTAGCTGGTGTCAAATCCTAACTTCTACGCGTAACAACAATGAAAAACACATCATCATCCGCAATCCATCCAAGTCTAAAAACACCCTGTTAGCTCTAGGCAATGAAATCCATCAACAAAATAGATGGGTTACAAATCACGTGCCCAAAACCTACTTATCTGTCTCGCTTTTTCTCTTTTCATTCCCTTCCGGATACCTATAAGAAAGACGTGTCTATCTTTCGAAGCACGTGACTAAGAAAAAAAAAGGGGGGGGGTGAGCAGCTGTTGAATGGACGACTTGTCGGAGTCTTTGGACCCAGTCCAATGTTTTCCAAAATGGAACACGAATCATTGTTCCCGCTCTCACGCCGTTCATTCATGGTGCTTTAAGAATGAAAAGAATAGATATTGGACTTCTTAATATTCGAGATAATTCTTTAGATTAAGAAAGAATAAAATGTCTTTCAAAAGTGTTTGAGAGACTATTCATTAATGTGTTGTTCCCTTTTTAATTTCTTTTTCTACTGTTCCCTAGTTACAGATAAAAAGCCCTATTTTATTTACATTTCGGAATGTATTTAAGAATGATTTTTTTCTCTGATTAAAGCACTATATTTCAGAAGATAATAGTTTTGTTTGTGATGCTTAAATTTCCTGTTATTATTATTATTATTATGACTGTTGATTTTAAAATTCGTTAAAGTTCCTATTAGTTTAATGGTTTATTATTAAAAAAAAATGGTCAAAAATTTCCTTTACGTCCCTTATGCCGCTCATTCATTGAGTTTTAAGAGTGAAAATAATATAGATATTAGACTTCTTAATATTCCAGATAATTCTCTGGATTACATAGAGGAAATAAAATGTCTTTTAAATGCGTTTGAGAGACTAACTTATTCATCAACTTGCTATTTCGCTTTTGGGATTTTTTTTTTTAGAAAAGGAAATAAAATGTCTATTAAATGTGTTTGGGAGACTATTCATTAACGTATTGCTTTCTTTTTTAATTTTTTTTCCATTGCTCCTTAATTGCAGATAAAAAGCCCTATTTTATTTACATTTCGGAAAGTATTTAATAATGATTTTTTTCTCCGATTAAAGCATTATTTTTAAGAGGATGATAGTTCTGTTTGTTATGCTTAACTTTCCTGTTATTATTATTATTATTACTACTGTTGATTCTAAAACTCATTAAAGTTCCTGGTAATTAAGTGGTTTATTATTTAAAAAAAACCAGGTTGAAAACTTCATTTAGCTCTCTCATGCCGCTCATTCATTGAGTTTTAAGAGTGAAAATAATAGATATTATACTTCTTAATATTCGAGATAATGATATTAAATAAGGAAATAAAATGCCTTTTAAATGTGTTTGAGAGACTAACAAATTCATCAACTAACTATTTTCTTTTTAAAAGTTTTTTTCTCGCTGTTTCTTAGTTAGAAATAAAAAAAACACCTTATTTCATTTACATTTAGGAAATTGTTTAAGAATGGTTGTTTTTTTTTTTGACAAAGCCTTATTTTCAAAATGATATTTCTGTTTGTGATACTTAAAGCTCTTGTAAGTTCAATGATTTATTAATAATAATAGTAAAAAATAGGTTTTCAACTTTATTTAAGTCTGTCACGCTTCTCATTCATGGAATTTTAGGAATGAAAAGTATACACATTGGTCTTCTTAATATTCGAGATAATTTTCTATGGTTAAGAAAAAGGGATAACATGTCTTTTAAATGTGTGTAAAAGACGAAATAATTCATTAACTTGCAGTTTTTTTTCTAAAAGTTCTATTTGTTTTTCATTGTTCTTTCAATAGAGATGTAAAAACTTATTTATTTACATTTGGGAAATTATGTAAGACTAATTTTTCGTTGATTAAAGTGTTTTTTTTTAGGAAGATACTAGTTCTGTTTGTGATGCTTAAAATGCCTATTAGTTGATTTGAAAATTTATTTAAGTAACTCATTATTATTATTATTATTATCAGCAATGATTTCCTGCAAAAATATTATTTTTTTTCGAAGATTCTTTGGTTTTTCTGATTCAATGAATGATATTTATTTTCTTATGTTTAAACTTCTCTTTAATATATGGGTGGTTCGAGATGGGAAATTGGCATTTAATTGTGTTTAGGAGACTAATTAAATTCATTTCTATGTATTTTTCTTGCTGAAAGTTTATTTTTTGATTTTCTATAAAAAATTATTTTCTTTCCGAGAAATTTCCGAAGATTTTTTCACTAATACAGAAGTAGTTATACCTAAAATTAAATATTTTTACACGAAAAAGGAACATTTTTGCCTAAATTCGCTTTAAAATAAACTAAATCTTGCAAAGAATGAAGTACAAATAATGTTTTGCTCATTGGCTATCAAAAAGAATTACAAGAAATGTAAAACTTTAGCATTATCTTATCCCAGGAAACAGATTGAGGAAATGAAAATATGCTGAGCCCCAAAAATGAACAAGCTTGTTGTGATTCAGAGTATAGTCACTTAACATAAGACCATTGAATACTTAAAACAGTTAATTTGTAATTTTAAATCAATATTTTTTTTTTGTCCACACGGAAGATTTTTTCTCTGTAAGTGGTGAGAATCTCATTCAAAAAACTGAAAGGAACGAGAGAAAAAATAAGGTGTATTATATTCCTACAAAAAAAAATGAGAAAAGAAGTATGAAAAAGTACCGGAAGAAGAAACAAATTCACTTCTCTTATAATATGAAAATTCGCAAAAAAGCCTTAAATGGTTGATTAATATAGCGATGTCTCGAATATTTTAGCCACCGTCTGTATTTACAAAAGCATAAAAAAGAAAAAAAGAAACATATGTTTTTTTTTTTTAATCTATTCGACTTCTTCAGAAAACAAAAAATGATGTGAAAACAAAACTAGTTTCATTTGAAGTACCAAAAGAGAAATGAAAACACACTACTCACCCTTCGAAAAGTTAACCTTAGCGCAAATGAAATTAAAGAATCATAAAACAACGTATTAAATAAACGAACTCGCTACTACTAGGCTCAGCTACACGCATCAGACTTGTTCCAGTAGCTATGGCAACGCCATGCTGTATTTGTTCAGCGAGTGAAATTAGTGTTAAAATGAAACACGTGATGTGAGATGTCCTAAGGTTACAAGCAGCTGCGTTTAATTGCGGATCTTTATTTACGTAAGGACGGAAAGTTTCGTTGTGCATTTTCAGCTTCTTAAATTTTTGCTGCAGCGCTTTGATGTAGATAAGAAAAGATAAACAAAAACGGTTCGTAATAAATTTTAGATTACAAAACAAAATACATAAAAATTCTCTTTTTTGTTTTTAATAAGAATTTTTTTTTGAAAACTATTGTTCAAAAATCAGGGTGAAGCCATCCAATAAATGGTATTTCTTAATATGAGTTGCCTATGTATTTTTTTTTATATACATGTATTCGAAATCAACGGAGAATGCCGGAACTACACTGTAAAAAATAAATGTTGTTTATAGAGTATAATGCAGCTAATTTTAGAATAATTTTACAGTAATAAACTGTAAAATTGCTAATTTCGTTGTAGTAAAATGTAAAATCGCTACTTTACAGTAATAAACTATAAAATAGCTAGTTTTACTGTTTATTACTATGCATTTTGAGGTTTTAAACTCTAACCTCTACTTCCAGTATTACACTTTTGTTTCTACAGTATAATACAGATAATTTTATGGTAATACATTGTAAAACAGCTAGTTATGCAGTTTATTAGTGCAGTTTTACTTGTTTTTAACTAAAATCTCTGCTTTCAGTATTTCCTGCAGAAACAACAATTAATTGTTTTGCACCGTACTTATTAAATTATCGATGGGAAAATTAAAAGTCCATCGTATTGTTAAGTGCCCGAGCAGAGTGAGAGTTGTTGTTTGTGCAATACCGAGAATATTTTAAAATTTTAATAACATTTATTGACGGACATTAACATGGGTAAATCTTGCAGCCAGCTCGGCTGAACAAAATAAAAGTAATACGTATATATGAAGTCGAAGAAATAAGAAGAACGAAGAACACAGCTAAATTCCTGCAAACCTGCGCAGATACCATTTTTTATGGAAGAATTTTTTTTATATTTCTCTTTCGTATTTCAACGAAATAAATTATATTTAGGTAAATTAAGATGAAAAGAATCACCCAGTGACACTAACTCATTTTTTTCAAAAAGTGCAGATACGACTTCTGTGCTTAGCACGGCAGCATTGTAAATCCACCAGCATAACTGAAAAATATTTTTTTCCCTTTAAGTTGCAAGTAAAAACAGTTACAAAATCATCTCTGAATGTTACGTTAGTCACAATGGAATGACTCTCACTGAAAAACTAGCAATTTTACAGTTTATTACTGTAAACCAGCAGTTTTAGTTCATTACTGTAAAAACAGCAGTGTAATACTGGCAGCAGAGGTTCAAGTTTAAAACTGTAAAATGCACGGTAATAAACTGAAAGTAGCAATTTTACAGTTTGCTACTGTAAAATAAGTAGTTTCACAGTTTATTACTGTAAAATTACCATAAAATTAGCTGTAATATATTGTAAAAACAACATTTATTTTTACAGTGTACATGTATTTATCAGAACAAACCTTTCTGGCGCAAAGCACATACTCCAACCTCGATAGAAAGTACCGAGGATGTAACCAAGGAAATTGAACGACCTGATTAACGCCCGAATTGCGAGACATAACCATGAAGCGAAGTATCGCATCAGGGTGTAAATCATAAGCAAAGCAATTCAGGATGTTCTATTAAGATGTTATGCTTAAAATTCTCGTATCCGGTTTGTTGTTAAATGATTTTCACGATTTTTTGGCAAAATTAATGGAAAATAAGTGTCATGAGGATCTCCAAGTAATGATATAATATATTGATGTTAAATATTTTCAATCTTCATTGCTGATCACACATAGCGAGGTAAGGATTATTTTTTCGAGGTTGAAACTTTGTATGTGTGTGCTTGGGGGGGAGGGGGATATTTACGCGAAAATTAATGTAAAATATTCACAATTGGACGTCTTCTTTTTGGTTAAAATATATTGTCCACGAGAAAATACGAAAGTCCCCCTAAAACTCAAATGTTCAGCTTTAATGTTAAAACAAACATGGATATATTGTCTGGCAACTAAGTATATCCATTTTAATCATTTTGTGTGCTTTTTAATATAGGAACTAAAATAAATGCATAAAGAAACACGAATTAAGTTCACAAATAATTTTAAGAACTATCGTAAGGGCGTAGAAGAAATAATTTAAAAAAAAATATGTATAATAAAAAAGATGTTTAATTTAGAAAATGAAGAAAAATCGAATTTTTTAATGATGTTATGTATAAAAGTAGTCAAGGTTTGAAATATACTTCATATTTTGGATAGTTTTTCATACAAGAAATTCTGAAACCGTTGTCATGTATGTTTAAATTAGGCACAAATATTTACGTTCTATTATCTGGATATTTTCTATTATATCTTTATTTTTTTTTAAAGTAATGTGTTTTGAAATTCGAATGTCCTCCGGAATTTGGATTCCCTTAAAAAAAAAAGAAATTAATTATATTATTATTAAAGAAATTATTTTGGAAAAAAAAAATTGCAATACAGTCTTGTTAATGTTTTGCCATCCTTACAAAAATAGCATTTGTTAGGGTGGGAAAAACTACGAACAACACCAGTGTTCAAAAACATTCTTATAAACTCTGCAGCATTAATATGTACGAAGTAAAAATAGCTTTAATATTCAATTGTGATAACCTTGTGCCCTAGCAGTAACCATACCAGAGAAGAATGCATAATGTTGTTTTCTTTGCAGCTGTATGACATTAGTACAAAAAACTCATTTACAGACTGTTGCGAAGGGCAAATGATTAAGCAAACGATATATCGTTCTTACATTTCGAGTCCGCTGTTACACATTAAAAAATGCCGTAAAATTGTGAAATGCTGTTTTGCAAACATTGCAAAAAAACCCCACAGAAGCTTTATATTTTATTTAATACAATGTTTACGGGCAATTCTATTTTACTAAAAGGAATCAATTGCTGCACAAAACAGCTTCCAAGATTCCAAATATATTAGATCCTTGTTTCGCTACATCAGTGGTTCCCAACCTGTGGGTCGCGACCCTAAATGGAGTCGCAAAGCATTTCTAATGTGGTCGCGACAGTATCCTCCGATTTAATTGTTTTTTTTTTTATTATTACATAGTGTAAAACCTGATATGTTTACAGAAAAAAAATAGAACCACTTTTTCAGTTGAATCAATACTTAAGAGCAGTGGCGAATCCAGAAGCAGGGATATGTCAGCCTCTACCCCTCCCCCCCCGATCCCCCCAACTTCCTCTAAGTTTAGTTCGAATTTCGTTTTAAGGATTTTAATGTCAACAAATTTAAGCTTTTATTAGTTGACTAAAAGGGGTCGCGACGTCAAAAAGGTATGGGAACCATTGCGCTACATGATTTTTTATAAAGTACATGAACTCTATTTCTATAAAATACGATTAAAGTTCGGCGATTTCTAGAAACGATGCTTATGTCATGGGTTTTTGACTCCGTAACGAACTTATCTCGTATGATACGTCCTTTACGGAGAAAATATTATTTAAATATTTGTTCTAAAAATCTTTAAAACTTAACTGCGTTATATAGAAGTAGAGGCCATGTTCTTTAAAGTTCGTCAAATAAAACAAGGATTTAACCTTTTTTTCTAGTCTTTATAAGCTGTTTTGTGAAAAAGGCTGATACGTCTGTTCCCGTGGAATTGCCCTCACTATACGTGATAAGAATATTTAACAGATAGTTATAATTTTTTCATCAAGCGAAGTTTTTGTTTCCTGAAAATTCAGTAAATAAATAACATAATATGTTCAAAATCTTTAAAACTAATTTTTGGTCAGTCTAGTTATAGCTGTAGAAAAACTAATAATGTTGGTAATTCTTTTTTAAAAAAGTGTTGCCATGTTTGTCCTTATACCACAATTAATTTACGAATTTCCTTCAAGGGATAGTGAATTTCTCTTACTTTTTGTTTTATTTTACATGAAAATACCAGTATATTTTTGTCTGAGACTATTTCAATGTATAAGAGCTTGTTGCCGTGTCCCAGGTTATGTATGGTAAATAGTGAGCATAGAAGTTTTCATAATTTTTATTTAAACACTTTTTAATGTGAGTTTTACTATAATCAACTTTTATGCATAACAGTAAACGGTATACACAATGCCAACTTCTGTAGTTTTCAGCTGACAAAAATCTTTTAAAAAGACGAAATTAAGCAACATTTTGCGTACTGTGGATTTAAATCACTCCTTTAATCGTTAATATGTTTCTAAATTTTTTGGCATAAAACTTTGAAATGTGTACTTTAACTCTGAAAATAAACCAGACTATTTATGGTCATTAACTTATAAAATCTCTAAAAATCAAACAATCTTACTAATTACGCCCTAGGAACAAAAAACTTAAAATTGCTTAGCATAGAATTAGTTTTAATTAATCTTTGATCGCTAAAAATATTTTGCGAGAATTAGCTCTTTCCCTTTTAGTTTTAATAGCTAGTTAATGTTTGTGGAATGCAAAAAATGATAAATTTGGAATTACTTAATGAGAAAGAAATATATTTTTAAGCAAAGTAATTAGAAATATATAAGTTGATAAAAAATAATAATGATTTTAAGTATTTTTGTAATTGAATTTTTATCGCTTTCATTGAATTTCGCACGATTTCGATTCAAGCAACTTTTATGTCTTATCTTTTTTAGAGCCCAACCTAGGAAAACTGCGTTAAAATGCAGAAATCCCGTTATAACGAACTTAAAAAAGAAAACAAAACTTCGTTTGTTTTTTTATTTGGAATTTAGTTGCAGTGGATTTTAAACAATGCAGTAAGAATTTAAAAAGGACTGAACACTAATTTCGTTCAAACAGATATTTCGTTGTATTAGTATGCGATTTAAAATAAATTTTACCGTATATGAAAGCTCCGGATTTTTTTTGTGATTTTAAACAAACAAAAATAAAAGAAGTTGTAAACGTGTTTAAATGGAGACGTAGCAACTGAGTAATGCATTGAAAAATATCGTCTGCTTAGTTAAAATAATTCTACTTCTATGAAAGCATATCTAGGTGAATAATTATCGTCTGCAAGCTTTACTTGTGTTGTTTAATAAATGTGTATTGGAAACAATTTGTCTTGCGTTATTGATTTTAGAACACGAATGCCAAAAATAAAGTTTTAAATGGCAAATATCTGTCATTGTAAAATGTTATCTTACTTTCTAAAGTCAATGCCTGTGCATTTGTGTATAATGTCCAGACAAATCTGTAGTACTTAGGCAGGGATTCAAGTGAAACAGCACTGCGATCGCTTCGAATTGCAATCGCTACTGGAAGTGAATTACATTATCATCAACTTAACTTGGCATGACGTCACTACGGGTGGAGCCAATAAGAGCTCACAAGCACTCAGCGATTTCCTCTTATTCGCCAAGTAGGCTGTGACGTTTTATCTAGCTCGTTTTTCATAGGCAAACGTCACGCTGACGTCACGATGTTTTTATCAAGAAACGTTCTAATGTAATTCATTTCCAGTAGCGATTGTAGTTTGCGATGGCCTGTTTCACTTGAATCCCTGCCTTAGACTTGAAATTCGGTACGGAGGTAAAATTTGAAATCTCGAATAATGCACTCCGAAGCTTTTTTCCTTAAGATATTAAGTATTTTTTTGGAAAAATATATTTAGGCAGGGATTCAAGTGAAACAGGCCATCGCAAATTACAATCGCTACTGGAAATGAATTACATTAGAACGTTTCTTGATAAAAACATCGTGACGTCAGCGTGACGTTTGCCTATGAAAAACGAGCTAGATAAAACGTCACAGCCTACTTGGCGAATAAGAGGAGATCGCTGAGTGCTTGTGAGCTCTTATTGGCTCCACCCGTAGTGACGTCATGCCAAGTTAAGTTGATGATAATGTAATTCACTTCCAGTAGCGATTGCAATTCGAAGCGATCGCAGTGCTGTTTCACTTGAATCCCTGCCTTAATGAAAAATAATATTTCTAAGTTTTGTATTTATCGTCTGTTTTTCTGTCGTTATTATGGAACTATTGTGTTCAAGGCAATAATGAGTTTTGTGTTATTATATTTAGCACACGGTACGAAAATTAATCGGCGTTTTAAAAGTTCGTGTGAAATAACAAAGATTTTTCTTTTTATTTTATTTAAGTTTCTCTTGTTATTCCTTAAAATAAATATAATTATCCATTGATACTGTGCGTAACTGTGCTACAGTGATTTTGAAAAATGTATTACTTATTAGTTGCGACCGATACGGATTTTTTCCTTCAATTGATCAAAGCATGAGCCAAGTACACACATTAACTCCGCACATCTCTCATTCAACCACGTGCAAAAATCATTTAATTCCCCAAATTAAGCCCTATCCATTTCAAATTTTACTGCGCTTGTCCTTGGGGCTGTACGAGCAGGCAAGACTAATCATATCTGCGCCAAAAATCACATGTTTCTGCGCCTCGCATGAGCAGCCCATAATTCCGCTTAGCCATTAAGAATAACGTTACTCGGAAACTTTTATGCCCCCGTATCGATCGGTCCGGATCGAATCGTCTGCTCCGGCCACCCCCTTCATCGTCCCACACACACACACACTTCGCCACGAAAACTTTTATGGCCGGACGCTGACCTCATTAATCTGAATGAACGAGTCGCTAAGACGAGGATTATTGCAGCAAGTGTGCTGCACAAAGGGCCGAGGCTCCGGGCTCTTAATTAAATGGGATGGCAACCTGATTGGGAGCCTGATACAGGCTCCGTCGTCAACACTGTCCGGTGTGCAAAGTCTAAATTATGGTCCGAGAACGCTAGGGAAGTTAATTAAGGATGCAGGGTAAAAACGGCCGAAGGAAATCGGTTGGCTTTAATCCTTTGGATCTATTTTTAGCTTGGTAGTATACATTTTATTATTATTTGCTTCATGTTAATAGTAGATTTCGGAAATATTCATGAGTCATCATTTAAACAATGCGAACAATAGATCTGTTGCTAATGCCCCAATAGGACGCTTGGTTTGCATCCTTTCATCGATACTGTCTTGTGTACTAAGTCTATATTATGGTTAAAATCTGTAGAGTGGTTAGTTAAGGATTCAAAATTAAAATGATTAAAAAAAGCCTTACCTCATTAATCTGAATGAATGAGTCGCTAAGACGAGGATTATTGCAGCAAGTGTGATGCACAAAGGGCCGAGGCTCTGGGCTCTTAATTAAATGGGATGGCAACCTGATTGGAAGCCTGATACAGACTCAGTCGTCAACACTGCCCGGTGTACAAAATCTGAATTATGGTCCAAGAGCGCTAGGGAAGTTAATTAAGGATGCAGGATGAAAACGGCTGAACGGAAATCGGTTGGCTATAATCCTTCAAATCTATTTTTAGCTTGGTAGTATACATTATATTATTATTTGCTTCATGTTAATATTGTTTGCGTTCTTTTAATATATGATTAAAAATATTCATGAATTATCATTTAAAAAATGTGAATTATAGACCTATTGTTAACCCCCAAAAGGGAATTGGTATAACGGCTTTCATCGGCACTGCCTTATGTAAGTCTAAGTTATGGTACAAAATCAGAAGATGCAGAAAAAAAATTGTTAAAAGGAAAGCCGTTGACTTTAACTCTTTGAACCTATTTTTAGTTTAGAAAGGACCTATATGTTATTACTCGTATTATGGTCTGTTTTATGAGTTACTATTTGGAATCGAAAATAGTCATAAATTATTACTTACAAAATGCAAATTTAAAAGCCTTTACAAACCAGGGACGTCATTTCAAGTTTTTCCAGGGTGCGGCAAAGGGTCCAAACACAATGTAATTTCATTCGAAAACACAAAAAACCACGCCCACTTATATGTAAACACATTGATTTCTCAAAGTCAGGGGGGGGGTCAATTGACCCCCCCCCTGCCGCCCCTAAATGACGGGCCTGTTACTAACCCTCTATTTGGTTGTTCTGTTTACAGGCTTCATTGGTACTGATTAGTGTACAGTACTAAGTCTGAATTATAGTTCGAGAGCGCTAGGAATGTTAATTAAAGATGCAGGATAAAACGGGCTGATAGGAAATCAGTTGGCTTTAGTCCTTCGAATCTATTTTTAGTTTATTTGCATCATGTTCTGTTTTGTGATAGTTAATACTTAGTTTCAAAGCTATTCATCATTTATTATTTACAAATTATAGAGCTGTCGTTAGCCCTCTAAGATGACGCTGGGTTTACAGGCTTTCATCGATACTGCCTGGAATACTTCGTCTAAGTTATGATCGAATCCGCTAGGGTGGTTAATTAAGGATGCAGCATTAAAACGGTTAAAAGGTAGCCTCAATAAGACAAGGGTTATTGCGGAAAGTGCTCTGCTGCACAAAGAGCCGAAGCCCCGAGCTCTTAATTAAATGAGATGGCAGACTGATTGAGGATCCTCATACAGGCTATAATTAATCAAATTTCCAGTTAATATATCAAACTTACCCATTAATGCCTATCTTCCCTTTTTAGCGACGGTCCAAAAAAGGGTCTGAATTTCCCCAAAATGAACATTTCAACCAAATAATAGTGCTTAATTAGAACCTTGGTATAGTTTCAATTCGTTATTCACAGATTGCAGCACCTAACAATTGTAAAGTGTGTTCTGTAGCAGTTTTAATATGATCTTTATCAAAAATCACATCGTTCACAATCTCAGTAAAAAAAAAAACTAAGTTTTCAAAGTTATTCCCAGCCTCCCAGTTTATGTTAATTGCTGATTTTACTTCTTCTTATAAAATGTCTTTTTAAATACTATATCGTAGGCAGAAAAAAAATTTAGTAAAAAAAGTATGCACCCTCTGGGGTCTATCGTAACTTTTAAGGGACGATTTTTCTTTCCTAAAAAAAAAATTATTTTTCATATAATATTTTTTTTATTATTTTTCCTGTCCATGAAACACTGTTTGTAACCAGTAAACAAAGTATCTTTGGAAAAAAAAGTTAGGCATTAATGGGTTAAAACATGGCAGGACGGATAGTGTGCTCCCAAAAAGACATAGAAAAAGCAATTCCCAATTATGGACTTTTTCAAAAAAAAAAAGTGCTATAACAAAAATTATAAAGCCCAAGTTGCCGTCAACTCTTCGATAATTTTTATATATGTTTGAAAAAAAATATTAATTATTACACTACTTTGCTGTTAATGTTAATTCTTTCCTTCATATAGCTATTGATTCATCATTTTTGCGTTTTAAGGTAATTGCTGTCAATACTGAAAGGTAAAAAAATATTCTCCAGTTTATTCGGATATTTCTTAGAACCGACGGTATTCCTTTAAGTGGGGCCGACGGCAATCACAGCATTGTAACTGCTGCTTATCCTCCGGAAGAGCAATTTTTTTTCATTGAAAAAAAAGGGCAAATTCTAAATATTAAAAGTTGTAATGTGCGCTGTACAGGCCTGATTTCTCTTGAATGTTTTTTTCCATCAATCCACCAATAACGAAATAAACTTATAACAACCCTAAAAAACTAATAGACATTTTTTTTAAATTCTGCATTCCTAAATCAATTATTACAAACTTTTATTTAATGCAAATTCATTCACCCTTTTTTACAACTACCATTTTACAAAAAAAAAAATCCTTTTTTTCAAACACATGAATCTTAACAAATTAAACATTTTTACTTGCGCTATACATTATTTAAAACCAATTTTTAAGAAATCCCAATTCTCACAAGCTCCATTCACTGAGAGGCAGATGGCGAGGTTTTCTTTCTCTTTTCCTTTAAAGAAAACGATCGCTTTAAAAGGAGAGAGAAAATACGACGTTATTAAAATATCTCGCTATCTAATTACAACACAAAGGAGTGAAGATGCGTGGAGTTCAATGTGTTCCATTTGCTACGCATTAAAACTTCAATATTAATTAAATCTTCTATTTTCTTTTCAAACGGGGATTATTTCTTAGGTGATAGAACAGGCTTGCATGCTGTTTTGTTATTTTTGGGGGGCTGATTATTAAATAAGTTTGCAATTTCTAGGTCATGCATCATTAATTACAGTATGTTGCCTTATCATATTCTACAAGGTGACAAGAAATGAATTGGACACACATGCTACATTACAACTTTAATTAATGCTAATAAAACTATTGTGACCAAACTTCAAAATAAGGATGAATACAATATTTCGTCTAATATATTTAACCCATGAATGCCAAGAGTCCTTTTTTAGGGACGGTCCAAAAAAGGGTCTGAATTTCCGCAAAATGAACATTTCAACCAGATAATAGTGTTAAATTAGTACCTTGGTATTATTTCAATTCGTTATTAACAGATTTCAGCACATAACCATTTTAAAGTGTGTTCTGTAGCAGTTTTAATATGATCTTTATCAAAAATGACATCGTTCACAATCTCAAGAAAAAAAAGCTAAGTTTTCAAAGTTATTCCCAGCTTCCCAGTTTATGTTTATTGCTGATTTTATTTGTTCTTATAAAATATCTTTTTAAATATTATATCGCAGAAAAAAAAAACATTTAATAAAAAAGTATGTACCCTCTAGGGTCTACCGTAACTTTTAAGGGACGATTTTTCTTTCCTTAATAAAACAATTATTTTTCATATAATATTTTTTTTATTATTTTTGCTGTCCATTAAACACTGTTTGTAACCAGTATACAAAATATCTTTGAGAAAAAAATGTCAGGCATTAATGGGTTAAAGGTTTTCATAGTGGCTAACTTTAACCTTAATGCAGAGCTTTAAACGTGTCACAAAATTTTATGCTACTGTCCGCTACTCACTTCCTGATATTTTATACCATTCCTTTCATAAGGAATTCTGTAGGGATGCCAAAGTTTTATGAAGTTTAGCTCACACCCTTGTCTTCAAGATGGACCAAACAGAATAAAAACTTCATCATCCCTAAAGAATTTTTTTATGTAAGGAATGGGATAAAATATAGGGAAGTGAGTAGCGGCCCGTAGCATAAAAGTTTGTGACACGTTTAAAGCTCTGCATTAAGGTTAAAGGTAGCCACTTTGAAAACCTTTAAACATATTAGACGAAACATTGTATCTATCTTTCTTTTGAAGTTTGGTCGCAAAAGTTTTATTAGCATGAATTAAAGTTATGATATAGCAGGTGTGTTCAATTCATTTCTTGTCACCCTGTGTGTCAGCTTTTCCTAAGAGCCTTTTCAAGTAAATTTAAATAACTAATAATAATAAATTTTCTGATAAGAAAATTGTGGGATGAGAGCGATCTGGAAACAAATAAAGTGTTCTATCTGACCCATGCGAAGCATTCGCACTTGACAGAAGGAATACAGAAACACATTTTTAGGCAATTTTTTGAATAACAGCAAAAAATTTAAATTGTTTGTTCATTTTTCACCAATAGCTGTGAAAAAATCCTAATGAACTTTTGAAATATGATGAAATATTACTAAAATTATGCCATACAAAAGAAAAATAAATAAATATATAAATAAACTAAAAAATACCTTTGAGAAATAATATATATCGTGATGAAAACTTAGAATTGAATTCTGCTGAAGAAAAACCCCATCAAAACGGCACATTTCAGCCAGGATTCGAGCTTACACCGTTCCTAATATAAACACGACGCTCTATCCAATTGCACCATTGCGGTTCAGTTTTCAAATGTTTGTTAGCATAAAAATAAAAGCTAACTTAAAACTGGATCTTGGTGTGTGTAGTGTATTTCATGAGCTAATTTGAGAGTTGACTAAACAGACAAGTTTCATTGAACAAAAATCTAGAGTTTATTTTAATATAAAATCGAAAGCACATATTTGAGCATCCATAAAAATAGAAAAATAGAAAATACTTATTACAATCCTGGAAATTGTTGTCTCCATACAACATCGAAAATTAACTGACTTACATTCAAACTTTGTTTCCTTGACGGTAGAACTAGCTGCTGGATCCATGGTAGTGATTATGATTTAAAAACGCCCCAATGAAGACGTGAAAATCAACACGGGCAGGCATCATCAGACGAACCTCAGCGCACAGCAAAAACCCCAGCCAGCCACGTACAAGTTCACACAAGTTTATATGTAGCTCCAGGTACAAATTTGCAATAAACTGTCGCTTGCAGAATTTACATACCACTAGCTGACCCGGCCACGCGTTGCTGTGGCTAAGGTATGGGTTAAACTATAATGTTTCAATAGAAACGAAAAACTTTATTACCGTTATAGAGATCAACTTTATGTAAATATGAATTTGAGGTCAAAATATGAAAACAATCGAACAAAAATTTCCTACGTTTGCTAGAAAAAAAAAATCAACCAAAAATGTAGCATTTTAGTACTTAGAAATATTATATTCAAGCTTGTAACAGTTGAGTTAATTAAAAAATTTCTAATTGCTATTGTAACATTTTATTTTTTAATAATGTAGGTAGGGTAGATAATTAACCAATATTATTTGTTATTTTTTGAAGTATAAGCATTTTAAATTTCAGTTTAACTCAACACTAATCGGTGCACAATATTCTTTGTTAATCTGTCTCTTGTAAACAAAAATAGATTGGACGGTTTTCCCACACGGGAGTAAGCGACCTATAGTTGCCCATGGGGGGGGGGGGAAACATGGATTTTCTAAATCTAAACCGCAAATTGACATTGTTTGTCCTTGGGGCTTATTAATGGACATGGCGAAAGGTAAACGAATGGGAAACTGTAGCCTTTTGAAGGGTACTGAAGATTCTGACGGTGTCATTGGGATACGTGGCAGCAGAACTACTTCATCTTTAAACTTGCCAGTCAAAATGATTGCCTCAATAATGTTCCCGGTGATTTTTTTTTTTTTTTTTTGATAACTAAACGCGTACCATTGCATAATCTCGGTGGATTTAAATTACATAGAAGAACTATGGGTGAACCAATTTTTAACCACAGATTATGTGGTGGCATTCCGGGTATGTTTAAAGAATTTTAGCCAAGAATACAGAAAAGCTGGTAGCTAAATATATAATTTGCAATAAAAAATATATTGTGGCCCTAAATTGAGATAAAAACTATCCTATCATTTAAGTTGGACCAAACTGGAACTGCGTGCAAAATTTGGTTAAAATTGGTTCAGTAGCTGAGGACTCCATTGGACACAAACACAGGGACACGTAATTTTTATATATTATATGAAAGATTATTACTTGTTTACTGCGCTCCAGAAGCTGCAAGAACGTGTGCTTTATGTCGCTCAGCCATGGAGGTGTCAAAAAAGGCTTAGTAAAAAGGCTTAGCCAAGAACAAAGAAAAGCTGGTAGCTAAATACATAATTTGCAATAAAAAATATATTTCGGTCCTAAATTGAGAAAAAAAACTATCCTATCATTTAAGTTAGACCAAACTGAAACTGCGTGTAAAATTTGGTTAAAATCGGTTCAGTAGCTGAGGAGTCCATTGGCCACAAAGACAGGGACACGCAATGTTTATATATTAAGATAAGAAAGATTATTACTTGTTTACTGCGCTCCAGAAGCTGCCAGAACGTGTGCTTTATGTCGCTCAGCCATGGAGGTGTCAAAAAAGGCTTAGTAAAAAGGCTTAGCCAAGAACACAGAAAAGCTGGTAGTTAAATACATAATTTGCAATAAAAAATATATTGCGGTCCTAAATTGAGATAAAAACTATCCTATCATTTAAGTTGGACCAAACTGAAACTGCGTGTAAAATTTGGTTAAAATCGGTTCAGTAGATGAGGAGTCCATTGGCCACAAACACAGGGACACGTATTTTTTATATATTAAGATTTACACTAGGCTGAAAAATAATTGCATTAGTGAATCAAAATAAAAATGGTATGTACATGCGGTTAGAATAATATTTGTTGGAACTTTATTTTTGTTCCCTTAATTACTAACCACAACCAGACCACCGGGGTCAAACTCCAAAATACATTTTTTTTTTCAAGTTCTGGAGGGACAAGAACATAATGTTCGCTAACAATGTCGTTCATTGAAGTAATGTGTAATAAAAAACAGAAAAAACGGGTTTATCGAGTAGAAAAAAAATACTTGGATTGTATGTCGATTTTTCGTTAGTAGCCGACATTATAAGACTTCATTTCTTTGTAGACCTTTTTTCTGGAAACCAATGTCACTTGAAAGAATTGTGATTGACAACATTGAATTTTGTACTTTAAGTTGCACAAATTAAAATTACTATCGCTCTAATGAAAAGTGACGAAAAAAATGTCGAACTATTATGAATCTAGAATTAATTTTCTCATTGACTGTTATTTCTCGAAACAGAGCTAAAATTCTATCTCATGACAGTTTTCAAGAAATTTCATTGACTGGTTAGCCTCAAATCTCCATTTCTATTCCGCAACATATTAAAGCCAAAAAATAAAAACAAAACATTTACATCTATGAAAAATAAGCTCAAGCACCTAGAACACTTTAATCTCACCAAAAATATTATTTTCTCCATCGTTCTCTCCCCAATTTTGTTCTAAATTCTTTGAAAACCATTTTAATTTTCTTCGTCTAAGATAAAATTTATATTCAAAGTCTTATGAAAATCATCCCTATCGAAGGACAACAAGCGAATCTATTGAAAGAGTAAAAAGAGCCACCGTCATTTAGTTCACAAAGAAAAGTTTCCTGACCTTTGGAGAATTTATTATCCCGTCTAATCCGATTGAAGTTTATTTTTAACTTTTTCTCGAAGCTTTGAGTTTCTTTTCGTTGCTTCCGATTGAAAATTCGTTTAAGATATGTTTAAGATGTATTTCTTTGCTCATGTTAGATTAAGGCCGTAATATCAAATTAAACTATGATAGAAGCAGAAAAGCTAGGCAAAAGTAAACTAAGAAATAGAAAAAGTTTAACATTTTTTGTATTAGTTCTTTTCGAGTAATGGAAAACAACAGACGATTATGTTTAATGATAAACGTTTTGATTTTTTTTAATTGTGAGAGTAACAACTATTTTTTATCATTTGTGATTTAAAATATAGCTTTTAATTGTCATTGCTAAAATGTAACTATTGTTTGGTCTTATAGTTGACAGATTATAAAGTGTTTTAAGGTCAGTTTGGGTAAAAACAAAATGGGATAAAATATTTTTTTGTTTTTTGACAAAAATTTTTCATTCACGAGAGTATTTTATTCTTTATTTACATTTAAAACTGGCAACGGATTGAAAATGAAATTCGAGACAATTTATTAACGAACGAGTTTTTTTTTTCTTTCTTTGATAAAATGTGTTTTAATGTTCTTTGTTCTTTTATTTTATTTAGTTTTTTTTTCTTTTGAAAACGATTGTGGAATTTTTCTACGGAAGAACTATGACAGTTACATTCTTTAAAAAGTGCGACAAAACTTTATTTAATTGTTTATTTACTTTTTACGTGCCTATTTCATTTGATGAGAGGGGTACATTTCGCTTTTAGAAATCAACTTTAAAGGCTATAAAGGTATGTTTGACATAATTTTCGGTTTCAGATAATCAAGAGAATATTGATCAGATGCTAGAATGCCGATGTCGATGTACGAGAAAGTAGGCTCGTTTAGTTCTTGACAGAACTTCTTGTTAAATAATGATAATTTGAAAAACTGAAAGTACCTAAAGTATAAACATTACAGTATTTAAAAATATGCTGAATCGCTTGAGTTTTAAATTTTGAAGCAGATAATTTATGTGAAACATGATAACGTACAGATTCGTGGTGCAACTTTTAGACTGAATTGCTTAGGGATTAAACTCAAATTAGAGACTAACTATTTAGGTATGCTTTTTTTCTCTCATTAGTTTGCTTTTGCAAGCTAGTGCAAAATTATTCAGCATTTTTTTTCGTCAGTTTCTGCTTCATTTAAAACTCATATTAAAGACTAGCTTATAGAATCACATTGCATTGAGTAGCACATTATAACTTCAAAATTTTAATATTGTTTAAAGTGCTTTCCGAAACATATTTCTACGTTTCTTTAAGCATCGGCTAGGGAGCTCATCACAAATATACTATCATTATTTTACATTCCAAAAAACCACTTTGCGTAAAGTACTTTCATCTATTTAATCCTCATTTAATATCAAGATGGAAAAATTATTAAATAAAATTAGAAACGCAAGTCTCATAATCATCATAAAAATACAAACGAAGTTCCTCTCCTAATCATTTTTTCCCAGAAAGAACAAACTGGGCAGAAAATGCAATTTCTGTTGTCTTTGGCAAATGCTCTCCTGACGAACACAAAACGCACTCTCCTTGACTTTATGGCGACGTCTTCCAGTGTCACGGTACATAAAACATCTCTTGTTGGTCGTCCTTGATCTCCGAAACTCTTGGGAAATCATCAAGTACATTTCTCTCTTTTAATATGAGTCAGGCTACATCCTCGAGGCTCATGGAAAAAGCAACGGGGAGTTTTGGAAACTCGGAGACATAGTCACGAATACAATTAAATAGATTTGATGATTCTTGTTGCTTGGTGGGGATAAATGATACTTTGGGGTAATTGACTTAACATGGGTGAGGCACATTTAAGACGGGGTTATGCCCCGGGAATGATGATTAAGATACTAGGCGATGAATGGTCCTTGGGGACAGAAAAGCAAATTATTTTCAGCAAATTGTACTAGGGACTTGAAAAATTCTAAAAACATGAAATGGTTTTGTCTTGAAGGCGTAATTTGCATTTGTGAATGATAGCACTTTAAGTATTGGATACTTCTTTTCCCAAGAGATTTTATTTATGTACAGGCCAAGTATTTTCCTCAGTAGTTTTTTTTTTCCTTTTTTAACCCGTTTTACTGGATTAAGTGTTTGCGAGCCCCATATTTTCGAATTAATTTCATACTGATGTGGTTTTTGTCTTGTACCAGCTAGGCTGGCAATTTGGGGTTCATTGCTTCACTTTTTCTTCCTATAAAGACCTGTTTATAGAGTAGCAACCATTCACAGTACAAGAACACAGTCATGCAAAAGAAAGGACAAAGTCTTCCCTGTTCGATTCGGGATTTGAACTCGGAACCACTTCATCCGTGTCAAACTTCTTTGAACACTGGACAAAGAGGTGGGTACTTTCATACTGATTTAAGAAGAACATTCTCCTGATAGGTTCATTTTTTACAAGTAAAGTCTACAAATCCACAAATAATGAAATCATGATACAGTCGATTTCAAATATTTTCTTACGGTTATTTCACGTTACCTAGCATGATGCAATTGAAGATTTATATAAGTAAGTCTTCAGTAAGATTTAAAAATCCGCGGAACATATTTTAATATTTTAATGACTGTTTTAAGCTTCAGTTTGATAAAATCTCAGAAATTGAATTTTAAAAATATTGCTTTTGGCTGAACGCTGACAAAATATTAATCTGAATGCATTTGCGCTACACAGAGAAGTCCTTTAAATGCTAAACTGGCACCAAATTAGGAATAATAAATACTTAGAAACATAAGGATAATTAAATGCTAAGCAGTTGTCGAATTGAGTCATTTGCATGTGCCAAATAAGAAAACAAAGAGAAACGCTTCGCTAATCCATCTTACTAGGAATAAGTTAGTTCGTTAACAAGCAGTTATAATTACTTTGCTTCTTTTTGATGACAGCTAAAATATTAATTCTATCGACAATACCCGAGCATATTTTCGGTATAATTACTTCGAATTTTTGTAAGAGTAGCTTCACACTAGATGCACCGATTAATCGGCGATACCGAAAGACCGGCCATAATCGGCAAAAATTTTCCAAATAATCCGTGGAAATTGTTTTTTAAATAAGTTTTTCGTGTATACCTTCAACGAGAAACTGATAAATAAATGTGTAAATAAATTTGTTTGTAAATACATGCAATTTTCTGAAAACATTGCTACAATATGTAGTCACTACAGCTTCCTCCCTAATTTTTTTTTTTTTTTTAATTTGTAAGTATGGAAATTGACTCAATAAAATTGATGAGATTTTGGAAAAATTAGGAAAATAGAAAAAAAAATCGTCTCTCAGAAATAATAAAATAGCTATTTCTAAAATTGACATTTAAAAAAAAAATGTGGAGAAGGTAGCTGTAGTAGAAATAGCTATCATTATCAATAATCGGTCTTGCCGATTAACCAGCCGATTATCAGAAGCTGATGAATCGGTAATCAGCCACTTTACTTATCGATGATTCTCTACTTTATGCAATAATGAATATTAAATAATAAATATCTTGTTTTTTAAAAAAATATTTCTGATAACTTTCAAGATCTTTAATTTTATTGAAGTATTTTAACGTTTTTGGTTATTTCTAAATATGCAATAAAACTTTTACCCAGTGTAGCACTTAGAATGCACCTTTTTTTCTCTCTTGACGTTGACTTATTGTTCATTTAGAAGAAAACAAATGGGAGGCTGGTTTTTCCAGTTTATTTTTTCTAGACGCTTCTTACATTTGAAAAATAAAGTGGAAAAGCTGTTGATTTTCGAAACTTTCACTGATTTCCCTGATGGTTTTGATAGCAAACGAAACAGTTACAAAAAGTAATGAAACGAAAATTACGTAAGCTCTAAGAAGTGGTAAAAGAAAGTTTTAATCTGAAGATGCTTGAATTCACACAATTTTTAAAGGCCCGAAAATACAGTTAAAATGCTATGGTTTATGCTGTCCCAAAGTGTGCTTCGTTAGATTTGGTAACAATTTTGTTTTTATCGATTCATGCTTTTCATTAAAACTCAATACTAATGTTATAATAATGTTAATATAAATACTAATGTCATTAAAATTAAATACATACTTACTACGAGAGTGACATTTTTGTTGTAGAAAGTTTGTTACCCAGTCCAAGAGGCTCTTACGAAAAAAAATGCATTAGCTTTTCTTTTTGCTTGAATGATAATAAGTCTCAATAACTATTTCTTAAAATTAACCCATTAATGCCTGACTTTGTTTTCCAAAGATATTTTGTATACTGGTTAAAAACAGTGCTTAATGGACAGGAAAAATAATAAAAAAATATTATGTAAAAAATAATGTTTTTATTAAGGAAAAAAAATTCGTCCCTTAAAAGTTACGATAGACCCCAGAGGGTACATACTTGTATTACTAAAAATTTTTCCTGCCTACGATAAAATATTTAAAAAGACATTGTATAAGAAGAAATAAAGTCAGCAATTAACATAAACTGGGAATCTGGGAATAACTTTGATAACTTAGTTTTTTTCTTGAGATTGTAAACGATGTGACTTTTGATAAAAATCATATTAAAACTGCTACAGAACACACTTTACAATGGTTATGTGCTGCTACCTGTTAATAACGAATTGAAACAATACCAAGGTACTAATTGAACTTTATTATTTGGTTGAAATGTTCATTTTGGGGAAATTCAAACCCTTTTTTGTACCGTCCCTAAAAAGGGACGCTAGGCATTAATGGGTTAAGAATAACTGTCTGGATCTAACAACTCTGTTATTATTCTTTCCGAAATCTAAGTTTTTAGGAGGTCATTAGATTTGGGAAAAATCGCTCAGTTAAACGAGTGAACTTTTCACTGTTAAAATAGATGAAAGTGCAACAAAAAATGTATGCAAACTGTAATAATCCCTCGAAATTTCAAAATCAAGTATACGTACAGAAAAAAAGTGTTATCTGTGTGTCATAAGTACAGAAGTGTTATACGTACTGTGTGGCATACGTAAAAAGTGTCATACGTACAGAAAAAAAAGTGAGACACGTAGATGTTTCAAAAGCCGTATGAATGGTGAAGTATTAGTTCGAACTTAGTATAATATAATAACTATGACAGGTACAATGTTTAAAAATCATGTCTAACAGTTTACAGGTTAAAAAATTCATTAATATACCTATTGTGTTATTCACATACCCTTTGTGTCATTCACATGCCTCTTTTACCATTCACATGTCTTCAAAAAAAATAATAATAAAAATGCAAAAATATAATAAAATACAAACATTTAAGCTCTGTTGATATTCTATATTAATTATGTAACTTATAAAGTACTTCCTGATTTTTTTTTCAGATTTTTAATTTTGAATTAATTTTTTGAAATCTACATATTACAAATATTCCTGTATTTGTAGAATCACCCATATATATTTTTAAAATATTCATACACTTTAAAATGTTGTGTCTTATAAACACAAAAAAGCTTGAATATGAAGTAATCAATATGTAAAAAAAATTGAATTGACGATTTAATGCGATATTCAGCTTGTTTTCTTAATGTGAAAATTTTTTACCTTTTAGAAAGCGTTAGAATACTCTTTTTTATTTTCAAGAAATTTAAGGAAGGAGAAGTCTAATCATAGTAAAAATCAGTTTTTTAATTAAAAAAACTTTGAAAGAAAACTTTAAAAAAACCCGATTATCTTCCATTATATCAAAATTGATTTGTATGGTTTTAAAGGTATGCTTTGTAATTACAATAGCAAACAAGAAAATGTGACAGCTGAAAAAAATGCGTATATAACCTAGAAGAAAATGCTCTTAAGTGAAGAAAGACATTTTTTACTTTTACGTTTTAACTTCGTTTTAATGGAGTCTTTTCAATATTTTCACTTTCTGTCGTCGAATTTTTGGTAATATCTTTCAGGAGTAAAACATAAAAATTTCTTAGAGTGTTGCTTAGAATTCTTTTTGATAACACATTATCTTTTTCGTACTTTGAAACAAAGTTCTAAATTCATTACTATTCTCTTGAGTGCAGAAGATTAAAGTACTGATCCCATTAAAGTTCTTCAACAGAAGGAAGAGAATTTGAAAGTTTGTTTATGCATTGTACGAGAGATTTTTGTCCTTCTGGTGGACAAAAACACCTTTAATGAATTCGCCGAGTTTTTTGTTTTTGCAAATGTGTTTTGGTAAATTTAGAAGGATATACATTTCTAAATCCGAGTGTTATTTGGTAAAAAAAAAAGTATGTTCAACTCGAGGTCGAAATACAGTTTTTCTTCTCCATTTTTAGGTTTTACATAGAAGCGTACTTTTTTAAATATTAAAATAAATATGTAACTAAAATAATTTTTATGCGACAATTGAGCTTTATACACAGTGTGATCAATAATAAATCACGTCACGTGATTTAGGCCGTTTTATGCTTTATATTTGTACTTTTGTTTTTTAATTCCAGAGTACTAATTTTCAGGTTTTACTCTTTTAGTCGATAAGTTTTATGTAATTTATGTTATGGTTATGATTTATGCTAAGGTGCTTGTATCATGTAAAAATTTAAATGGTCATTATAGATTTAAAAAAAAAACATTATAAAAGCACTTATTTTTCAAAGTCATAAAAACCCACATTTCAAAATGAAGAATTAGCTAGCAGCAACTTGTTTTTTGCTCAAAAATATCAGTGTTCTGCTTAACCCATTTATGCCCAGTAGCCTTAAAACGGAACGCTTGTTAGTTACTGCATACCAAAACCTGTAACGGGTATATCATTTTACTAAAGCTGTTTTTCACAAGTTAAATAGTCCTTCTTCTTGAGAAAACCAGTTAGAGCCACTATTTGGACACCAGAGTTTTTTTATTGACAGCTGTTTTCAGACAAATCAGTCAAGCAACGATCCAGCATGGGTAGCCACAGAAAGTAAGCTCTTTTTTGCGAACTTTTTTTTCATAAAATTAAACTATTTTAAAATGATTTGCCTGAAATTGATCACAGATGCCTTCTGTAATGTTACTTTGCAAAAGTAAAGTTAAGTGTGGTCGTAGTTTGCTCACATATCTGCAAAATATCCCATAAACAGGACGTTAAATAACTTAATAAATATGGCAACGGCGAACTATTTTAAACCTAGCATGTATGTAAACCATTCCAAATAAGAGTTTTAAGCGGATAAAAATTGAAAAAAATAGTTGAAAAAAACTTGGGCATAAATGGGTTAAATATTCACACTGTAGCGCAAAGTGTAATTGAAAGAATTTTGTTTTAATATTCAAAAGTTTCAATTTTCATTTCATTTTTTATTTTTTAGTTATCGGGATTTTTGAATTTTTTGATCTGGACTTTATAATGGTGTTCAACAAGTAAGTAAAGCTCTATGAAAAAAAAAAAATGCTAAACATTTTAAGTCTAAATTCTGTCTGCCAAAAATTTTCTTGTACCCCCTCCCCCGCCCCTCAAAAAATAAAAGTGTCCAGATTAGGCCTGCATATATTATGGTAACCCTCTCCATAGATATCTTTTAGGACAAAAGGTATGAAAAGCAAAATTTAGTATATAAGTAATGAAGATATATATGCGACACTTTTTTTTAACAATTTCTTTCAATTTTTATCTGCTTAAAACTCTTACTTGGAATGTTTCACATACATTTTAGGCTTAAAATAGTTCGCCGTTCCCATATTTATTAAGTTATTTAACGTCCTGTTTATGGGATATTTTGCACATATGTGAGCAAAATACGACCTTACTTGACTTTACTTTTGCAAAGTAACATTACAGAAGGCATCTGTGATCAATTTCAAGCAAATCATTTTAATTTTATGAAAAAAAAGTTCGCACAAAATAACTTACTTTCTGTGGCTACCCATGCTGTATCGTTGCTTGACTGATTTGTCTGAAAATAGCTGTCAATAAAAAAAACTCTGATGTCCAAATAGTGGCTCTAACTGGTTTTCTCAAGAAGAAGGATTATTTACAGGGACGTCATTTCAAGTTTTTCCAGGGGGGGGGGCAAAGGGCAAAAACACAATACAATTTCACCAGAAAACAACAAAAACCACGCCCACTTATATGTAAATACATTGATTTCTCAAAGTCGGGGGGGGGGGCAATTGACCCCCCCCTGCCCCCCGTCAATGACGGGCCTGATTATTTAACTTGTGAAAAACAGCTGTAGTAAAATGATATACCTATTACAGGTGTTTGTATGCAGAAACAACAAGCGTCCCGTTTTTAGGCTACTGGGCATAAATGGGTTAAATATTATATTCCAAATAATGAAGCTCATCAGAAAATTGTACTACATGTGCATTACGTGGATGTATGTATAGTTAATGTAATATTTATTTGACATATATGGGAATCGTAAAAAGTTTATCATTCATCCCAGACAAGAAAGGAAGAAGAAAAATTACGACATCCATACCAAATTAAGAAAACATTCTCGTATTTTCAAGGAAGAATCAGGAGCAATATCTCGTTTTACGAGTCTAGTAGGAACATAAAGGAACGCTAAATATAAGGAAAATAAAAGTAAGCCAAAACCCAACATTCCAAACTAGTTCTCTGCATCCAGACATAATAAAACACCATTTTTCATGAAATCTAATGACCCAAATTATCATATTTCACGGTTTATTAATCTATAATATTTTTTGGGGGGGGGAGGAAGAAAAAATAGGATTGGTTAGAATCAATATGGTTCGAAAGAAAGACATAAAAATTATTAATGATTTGTAGTGGAGCAACGAATGAAATTACAATGATGCTGTAGTCTTTCGTATTTGTAATCTCGTACCTATGGATGAAGTATATATTGAAAATAAATGCATTTTTTAAAGAATAGCTTTAAAGTATTAGAGAACTTATGTGGTAGTTTCAACCTGCAATGACTGGATTTGCCTCTGCACTGCAAAAAATGTACTATTGTTTTTACAGTATAATGCTGGCAGTCGAAACTCCAATTTAAAACTGTACAATGCACAGTAATAAACTATAAAACTAGTCATTTTAGGGTTTCTTACTGCAAAATTACCAATTTTACAGTTTATTGAAGTAAAGTTTAGTTGTATTTTACCGTAAAAACAACAGTATAATACTGGCAGCAGAGGTTCCAGTTCAAAACTGTAAAATGCACGGCAATGAACTGTAAAATTAGCAATTTTACAGTTTATTACTGTAAAATTAGAAAGTTTTACAGCTTATTACTATAAAATTAGCTGTATGGTACTGTAAAAACAACGTTCATTTTTTGTAGTGTACGAACGAAAAATTTTTTGATAGTTCAAAATAATTTTATTTGTTCTGGAAAATGAGATTATTTTGAATTTGAAACTACATTGCTTTTCAGCGGATAAGATATGAAAAACATTTTTATGCCTATTCTGGCAATTGAAACACTTTTTCTGAAATAAAATCTTCCAAAAATGGACAAAAATGTTCCAATGTACACTGGAATTTTCGCAGGGTGATTTTGATTTCACCTCCCTCGAGTAATGTGTTGATCTCATTTCGAAGTGAACAAAAAGTTAGATCATTAAAAGCAAGTTATCAAAGAGATGGATGACGTTTTTAGTTTGTAGCCAATCAGGCGTCTCCAAAACTTTACATGGTCTTTAACCAAGTAAAGTTTGTTTATATGCGTCCCTGACGAACGTTATAATACCCTATTACGTTACAATATTCAATAAACTTAAGATCATGTGATGTCCCACGGTATTATTAACATTGCTTATTGTAATATTTTATGGTGTTTCGTAGACATTATTCTAATTTAATTAAAAATTACTATGAAAGCACTGAAAAGTATTAATTTTTATCTCATTACTCTTTAAAGAACCTTATTTCAATCTCATTATTCTTTCGCTAATGAAATCCGTTCATTGAAACATTCCAAACAGTTGTATGCTCCAAAGTTCTTTCTTTTGTTACTAATTTGAAACATATTGAATAAATATTTTGAAAGGAAAGCTCACAAAATTGATATTTTCACTTAGATACTAAAAATATTACAAATAAATACGGCTTGAACCAAAACATGCTTCTTCATTATGTACATAATCATGCATCCCTTATCTCATTTTCTGAGAGATTCTTTCTTATCGCCAAAGTACATACATTTATCTCCAAATATCTTATAAGACTCGAAAAATTTCTCGCCGCTAGTTTAAATTATTTTATATTGAAATATTTTTATTTCCAGATTTCATGCATACTTCACGAAAGCAGCCGGTATCTAAATTAAATATTTAGTGCATGGACGAAATTAAAGTCAGTTATTTAACCACAGAACACTCTCTCAAAAAGAGAACAATAGCGAAGATGAGAAAAGTTGTTTCTGCGTTTTTGGCGATGTTCATAAGGATTTGAATTAATTTTCATTTTATATCTTTGCAACAAATCTGTTACAATAACATTTGCAAAAATGAAAGTAAACATTTCGAACGCGATTTTCTTAAATTTATTTCATTTCTACTCAGAGTTTTGCACGAAAGAACTATCAATTATATGAAGCAAATATACACCCACAGCTCGATCATGACATCCTGAGATCGCGGTTTCGTTCTTATTTTGGACTCATCAGTCAGGAATAGCCAAGAACCGAGCTGGAGGCAGATATCCTACTATTGTAGCCAAGGACGTTCACTGGTAAGATAAATTCATTTTATCTACCAGTTTGAAGGCAATCTTGGCTGTAATAAGAGGATATCTGCCTCTAGCTCGATTATTGGCTATTCCTGACTGAGGAGTTCAAAATAAAAACGAAACCGCGGTCTCAGAATGTCATGGCCGAGCTGTGGGTGTATTTGCTTCAGTTCTGCTTTAACCCTGGCTTATGGCAACACCTCCTAAATACTAAATGCCTAGTACATTTGCTTTGCTACGGTCGTCGTTGGTTCGACTTTAAGCACCACCTTGCGGTAATCCGATAATGTCGTTGTTATTTTTTGATTGGTTAATTTTTAAATTTAAATTCAGAAATGAACCAATCGTTAATTTCTCGAAGAACTCCGGTAGATGGCAGTGCTTTGTGAACCAAGGGCATTTTGCAGCTATTGGCGATGGATGCAAACAATATTCGAATTATATTGTTTGATTGATTGATTTTTAAATTTAAATTAAGAAATTAACCAATTGTTAATTTCTCTTTCTCGAAAAACTCCGGTAGATGGCAGTGTATCGTGAACCAAGAACAAAATTTTGCTTTGTGCGAACCAGATGTTGCAGGCATTTAGTATTTAGAAGGCGTTGCTTATGGGCGGTAATTCATTGCATAATATCAATTATACGTTCCATAGTTTTTAGGAAAATAAAATTTGCTTTTTTTTTTTTTTTTTTTTTCGATATCAATGTTGTTCTCTAGTACGAAAAAAATCATTTCCTTCTGATAACTCCTTTCTGGTGCGTGAATGTTTTTCGTAAGAGAGTGTAGTTGAACATGTGTGTTTTATTAAAGGGCCATTCCACGTGACGGATTGGGACATTTGGAGTAGATTCTTTTGTGGATTTTGCTCCATTAATACAAATGAAAGACGCTGGGAAATTTGTTATTAATAGCATCAGTAAAGGTCTGCCATAAGAATTACATAGAAAATTAAAAGTCGATAATTTTAATGAAAATAAGTGAATTATACGCAATGAAATGCCTGTATAGGAATAGGACTCATATGTGTCCCGTTTCGTCACAGGCACTTTATTGCTTATCCCTGATTTATTTTCTAGAAAACTATTAACTTTTCATGTAATTTCTATAAAAAAAACCTTCACTGTTGCTATCTATCAAAAAATTCCCATCTTGTTTTACCTGTATTTATGGAGCAAAACTCACTGAAAAAATTCTCCAAATGTCCCGTTCCGTCACGTGAAATGGCCCTAAAGTTGCTTATAGTGAGAAATAGATTTAATAAGTACCCTTTTTTTGCACAGCATTTCTACTAAGCCATTAAACTACTCAAAATATTATTTAACCTGCGCCACTTTTACTCTTAACGGTTCATCTAATATATCTCAAACTTTTAAGCGTGTGTGTGTGTGTTTCGTTTTTCTTTTTTGTAGTTTCGCATTACAGTTTACCACCCCGCTTTAAAAGAACGCGAGAAAGTTCGGACATTAAGTTAAGATAATCTGTGATGTGTGCATATTTGTTTTCTCTGACAGTTTACAAACTGTTTATTAAAATTTTTTCTCCCCCCCCCCCCTTTTTTAATATTCAGTTATGTTCTTTCCAGATTTCCTGTTTAAATAATTTTGAACATTTAGAATTTACTAAAGGGGGAAGGGGGGAGTGAAAGATTTAATATTAACGTACATTTATTTAGCATTAACGTGAATTTATAAAGCTCTGGTAAACGCAGTTTGAAGCATGGTGTGTAAACTTTTTAAAAGAGAAGGCACTTTTTAATTAGATTATTACATTTCATTTATGTTCAGAGGAAAATGTTTTAAGTTTTCCTTGGAACACAATTTAACGGAGCTTGGTTTGTTTTAGAAAATAAATGCAATGAAAAAGGCTCCAGATTTTAAACTGAATTTAATTTTAGAGTTTGTTTTGGAAATATTTCATCTAACAAATTAATAACTGTATGAAGTTTCTCCCAAACATATTAATTTTTATACAAGATATATAATGATCCAAGTATCATAATTGAAATGGCAACGTGTAATAAGAACAACGCGGGTCATTTAATTTTAACACAACAATTTGGACCCCATATCTTTTTTAATTATATTTTTTAGCTTAAATAATGTCTTTACGAAATAAAAAAAAACATTCATCAAAAATCTGCTACAATTTTAAACATATAAAATTAAAAGTTTAGCTTTTAAGTTTGAGGGAAAGTTTTTTGTAATTATAATTTTAAGTATTAATTAAGATCTACTAATGTCCAGTGCAGTACTTATCTAGTTCATATTAAGCATATTTTGATTTTAAATGTTCAATGCATTTGTCAAGTACACGCGAGGCCAAGTTCCTAGGGCAAAGTGAAATGGTTCACTTCGTTTACTTATTCACTTATTTATTAAATCGCATACGTAAATCTTCATTTATTAATTCTTTAAAATTCTTTACTTATTAATATTCTCTCATTTATTCATTCATTCACTTATTTCCTCATTCAATATCTATTTTATTCACTCATTTATTTTTTCTCACGTATTAATTCATTGATTTATTTATTCGTTTACTTTTTTATTATTAATTTATATATTTGTTTATTTACACATTCATTTGATGAAAAATACTTTTAATCGTCAATCAGAAAACGTTTCATCAGAAAAAAAAAATATTTTTCGATTTGCCCCATGCTTTTTTGCGACAAAAAAATGTTAACTTTTTCTTTTTTTTTTTTTTAATTACAAAAGCACTGCTGAAAATGAAAAGTATTTCAACGCCAGTTGTGTTACAAACTACATTATTTCTTCATTATGTACAATAATTTTCAGAACCATATAATATTTTTTTTTCATTTCAAAACAGGGACGTTATCTTAACAATTTCACTTTTCCTCATATTCCCCTACATATAATAAAATAATTACACATATATCAATAAAACTTTTTTTTTGTCGTAAACCAAATGCTAGTTTTAACAATGCTTCTAAATTTTGAATACAAAACAGCTCTTTGGTATTCTTTCATTTGTCAGTCTACCCTATTATCGTACAAGATGTGAGAATCATTAATTCATTTTTATGGCAGAGTAATTAATAAATTTCTTAAAAATACATTTTTATTATTTACCTACTTTTATAAGATCTAATTTATATAGTTTTAAAGTGGCGACACCCAGAGCCCTACTTTTAGGGAAACAGAGGTATGAAGTTCATCACATAAGAAGAATAGTAAAGTGACTAATATTAATAGTTTCAGGACAACACGTGATTGAAGCCATCTAGCAACATTTTCCTTTTTATGCAAGTTAATTCATCATTTTTGAAGCAAGTACAAGAATGTGATTTGTTAGATCAAATGGTCCGTGTACTTTTTAAACTGAAAGAAAAACACGTTGCGTTTGGAGCTATGCTTATGTAGTTGCATCGATTTATTTGTAGCAAGATATATTATATATTAGCTGCGTGGCCCGGCTCTGGCCGTTATACCTTGAGAATAAAATTTATGTCAAGTAACGCGTGTCTATATAGCGGCTCTAGGAAAAGCAAAAGCAAGAATTTTATTTGTTTATATTCAAGAACAAAATAGCAACACCTTTTTGTTATCAATAATTTATTTCACGCTATTTAATTTGTGTCACGCTCGTGCAGACGATTTTTATAAATCCAATTTAAAATTGATATTTCCAAATTTTCAAATGCCCGTATCTTTTTTCAGGGTGGAGTTATCGATTAGTGATTTTGAAATCTTTCGGAAGGAAATTTTTCGTGAAAGGGTATTTTTTACGTTCTTTCGAATGAGACCAAGATCGAGAAGATCGGATAAGTATTTTTCTAGATGGAGCCATTTTGTAGTCCTTTATTTGAAATTCGAACGGATGGGTACTTTTTTCCGCTCAAAAACCACTCTATGGTCCTTCTCTGGTGCCCAAGTATCTAATTGCCAAATTTCGTCCAGATCCAACGTAAACTGTGGATTTACATACAATACACATACAGTTAAAAAACATATACACGCATACAATTAAAAAACATATAAACATATATATTCTTTGCATTATTTATATGAATATAATGTTAAATATGCTTTAAATCTCATGTTAAGCCCGAAATAAGAGTTTAAAATAGCAACTCTCTCATTAATCTACATTTTTTTTCCTGTTGCGCAAGAAAATATTAAATTCCACGAACTTGAATCAATTTAACCTAAGCTGAAAACAAAAAACTGCAGTACTATATAGTTATTTAAGAAGAAGCAGCATCAGTTACCAGAAGTATTTTGGAATCCAGTGTTTTAGAAATTTTCCAGAAGTACTGGTACATTGTTTTCCTTTTTTTCCGAGTAGAAATGCGAAAAAAAAAATCCCTGCTTTGAGAATTCAGAGTTCGGAGTTTTTTTTTTTTTTTTCAATCAGAGGCTGATTTTTTTGTTGAAAATCTACTAACTCATTTGTTGGAAATAACAAGTTTTGACGCTTTAGCCTTATTTTTAGTCCCATCATCTAGCTTCCTGTCGGGAATGCTCATCCCATAAACTTAAAAATCGATATTTGCGAGTGCCGTGAAGAAAAACAATTTTGTGTCAGTTTCTCCTCGAGTATTTACCACAATGACATATATCTTTTCCCGTCTCTCATGTGGTAAAATTGCAGGGAGCCTGAATTTCTTCGTATGTAATGCGCAAAGGAAGGTTTTCTTGAACTCTCTGCCGCTGTTTATTTTTCTCTTAGCGCATTTGCACTGCATTCCTGTTACTACCAGTGGAGTATTTTATAAAATAATACCAAATTTGATTTTCAGCAATATTACTTTTTTTTTCTTTTAAAAAAGAAAACTTCTTTTTTGCTTAGTTATAAATGAAAATATTATGTTGTAAGTTTTTACACAAAAGAAGATTTGTACAAAAATTTTTTGTGCCTCTACATTCTATCCTCTAGCAAGTTTAAAGAGCTCTATTTTGACGGTATCAGGCAACAGAAGCTGTGGATCAAGTAGAGACTTGTACAAACTCAGAGATTTCTATTAGAGGTGCTTCAAGGTTGCTATTTGAGCCACCAACATAAAACGTTGTTCTATTTGATTATTATATGTAATTTCCATCACTCTGCAAAGTTCCAATGAAATTAGAATGTTATTTATAGCATTTTGGCGAGAAATGTTATGTATAACTCGAATTGTCGCAACTGAACATAAGCACTAATCGCCAATGAGCTATCGGGTTCAAAAGATCTGTCATGTGATATAGAGGAGAGCGACATGTCTTTCCAAAGGATCAGCTGTCCATAAATATGTTTTTTTTTTATTCGTTCCATTGGTTTCTAGTAGTTCTTCAGCCAAAGAGCAATTTGCAGAAAAAAAGGCCGAGGATATTTCGAATGGAGGATTTGTGAGTTGAGGATTGCACACTGTGGTAGAGATATTTTTCAAAATACTTACGAATATTGAAAGTGCATCTGTTACGCTTTCGCGTTTTAACTACTCAACTAAGAATTAGGAAATTTTGCATCCACGTTCTCAAGGGTGCAGAAGAGAACATTAGGTACCTTTCGTTCAGCAAAATCAATCGGAACTTTTTTAAATTTTATGATTTTTGTCATAAAATGTTTTCTAAATGAAATAATTGTTGAACCGTCTTTATTTCAATATTATTGGAAAAAGCGGGAAAAAATACCCTCTTAGAAAATTTTCTTACTGCGGGTGAAAATTATCAGTTGCTAAATTAACCAAGAGGAAAAATACAAGCATTTTAAAGTTATTAAAAATCCATTTTTTAGTTGAATATTTACCATCTGCGAGAACTCAGTTTTAATTAGCGTAAAAAACCCTTAAGAAAAAATATATGTTGCCATTTTTAATGAAGTGTGAACAAATAAAATTCTTGATTTAGCTTTAATGCTTTTCACGCAATTGGGGAACTCAAATATTTGCCATTTTATTTCAAAGTTTTTCTGTTGCTTTTATTTTAAAGACCTTTTCACAAAATGTATCCTTACTCATCTGGGCATTAAGATATTTAGGGAGGTGTTAACTTTATTTACAAAGTTTCCTCATTCAATTTTTTTTTTCAAAAATTAATGCCCAAACTTAAATAGGGACTTTTAGGGACTGCTGTCATTACTCTGACGGGAAATTTTACACATTGTTTTTCTTTCATTTAAGCCGCATTATAAACCCATTAATGTCTGACATTTTTCCAAAGATATTTTGTATACTTTTTACAAACAGTGTTTAATGGACAGGAAAAATAATTAAAAAAATATCATGTAAAAAATATTTTTTTTATTAAGGAAAGAAAAATTGTCCCATAAAAGTTACGATAGACCCCAGAGGGTACATACGTTTTTTACTAAAAATTTTTTCTGCCAACGATATAATATTTAAAAAGACATTTTATAAGAAGAAATAAAACCGGAAATTAACATAAACTGGGAATCTGGGAATAACTTTGAAAACTTACCTTTTTTTCTGCTACCGAACACACTTTACAATGGTTATGTGCTGCAATCTGTTAATAACGAATTGAAACAATACCAAGGTACTAATTGAATACTATTATTTGGTTGAAATGTTCATTTTGGGGGAAATTCAGACTCTTTTTTGGACCGTCCCTAAAAAAGGACGCTAGGCATTAATGGGTTAACCAAACGTCACTTAAATTACCTTTTACCTTTGAAATAGAGTGGGCAAGGCCGAGCGACGGCGAGGCAGCTAGTTATTTTTAACATTCAATATTTCAGTTCTTTAAGTTACCAGAAGCATTACTTCCTTTATAGTTCAGTTCCCAAAACGTTTAAAAGCTTACATAAATAAACGTCAATTTTTATACTTTGAAATCTGTATTTCATTGAAACTTTTTGCTTACAAGGAATACTTTCACTGCTGCTATCATTTTTAGTGGCATTATATTCTCAAAAATCAGTCAACCAAAAAATTTCAAAAACCAGCTTTTAAAAAAGCCATATGGAGAAACTAATAATAGCTGTTTTCTATATCTTTCCCTCGAAATATTTACTGAAACAGAATATCGTTTTCAGTTTTTTGCATCGTCAATATTATTAGAAAAAGATAAATAATAATTTTATGTGTTTTGACAGACCAAAGAATTCGAAATACAGCGATTATAAATCATTCAAATGCCGATGCATTCATCCATATTTCGAAGAGTTTTGCGGGAGTTCTTATATTTGTGGGTTTATCTTTAGCGAGATCTATAATTCAATTATTCCTTTTTTGCTCTAGAGATTAAATCAATAAAATCAATTTCTATACTGTTATTGATCCTTTTAGCTGCTTTATTTACTTTAGAAAATATTTTCAACCGTTCCTCGATACTGGGAAATATGCTTATCTTTCACATCAAAGTATTTTTGCCTTACACAAAGTTCAACAGAGAGTTGAAATGTTCATAAGAATGCAACTAACCTTCATATAAAAACCACATTAAAAATATTATATTAAATTTCAACTCTTTTATGTAACCTATTTCGCTAATAATTATCTTTTTTCCCTTTCATAATGAAACATTTTATAGAATACTGTTGTTTAGCAAGTATGCACATTTTTTTAAATAACTTCCATGGCTGTCAAAAACACTTTGAGCATCTGCTTGGCTTGAATACTCATCGCTAAACAAAAAAAAATGGAAAATTTGCTGTTTTTTAAAAATGCTTTTATGACTTTATCCTCAAAAACTTAAAAAAAAAGCAAACATTTGCATATCTCTAACACTTAGTTTTTTTCTTTCTTTTTTTTTTGGAAATTAAAACCGTATCAGGTTTAAATCAGAGAGAAAAAGAGCATCTTAATTTCTAATCTCTGTAGCGAAAAACACATACCTTGTTTACAAACGTACCAGTAATGCTGTTCATCTCGCGCCTTTGCAATTAGACTTCATGAAATATTCATTCCACTTTTATGAAGGTCCTCCAATTTGCAGTGAACACGTGCAGAAAGTTGTTATTGATTTTCGCAATGAATAATAATGACCTCTAAATTGCTCTAAGAACAAAACCTCTATATTTGTTCCTGCATTTAATTATATAGAGTCTTGTTACTTTCTGATCTTATTGATTGACGATATTGTGACTTGATGATAAAAATGAATAGGTGAAACTGAAAAAAAATTACGTTTTTTGAAGATATGTTAAAAGACGATACAAAAAAATAAGTAAATGTTCATAATAATAACTGAAACGATTTATAGTTATAATAATAAAAAAAAATAACTTGAAACGATTAATAGTAATAATAATAACAACTTGCATTAACTAATAATAATAATAATAATAATAATAGTAGTAATAATAATAGTAATAATAACAGCAATAATAATACTAATAATAAAATAGTAGTAATAATAATAGTAATAATAATAATAATAATAAGTTAAAATGATTTTTCTCAGTCAACTATTGCAAAGAGGTCTTTACCCTGAAGATATAATTTCACTTCAATTTCAGATTATCTTCTATTAAAAGCAGAGATGCGCTACTAAATTATCAATAATTAGCTATCGTCAAATTTTGCTGATTAATTGACGGGGAAAATATATTTTAAATAATTGGGTAAATTGTTTTACGTTTTAAGGAATTTTTAAGGTATTTAAATTAAGGCTTACGTGTTTATTTTTGGTGACGTAGTTTAAAGTTTAAACGAATGAAATGGAAGATGCAACACATTTACAAGTTTTTGTTAAACATAAGAAAATACTTTTCAACGTGTAAGTTTTGTCTGTATCAGCAATGCATTGGAGTTTTAGATGGAGGAAAACAAATCTGAGAACGCAACATAAATCTAGAGCCCGAAAACCTTTTACTTGGATTGGTCTGAACATCTAATTACGTTATAGTGGTTTTGGGGTCCATTTAGAACTTTAGTCCCTAGAAAGCCGTCAGCTCGACACCTATTCTATTCTTCACAAGTTCTACCTTTCGTATTGAAGAAGATAGTACCTGCGAGGTTTTATTTTTTATTTTTGTTTTGAATTTCTGATAGAAGATATAGTTTATTTTAGTTATGCCTTTCATAAGATACAACGTAGATTATACTCCATTATATTTTCATTTAAAATAATTAAAATGTTTGAAATGGCAAAAATAATAATTGCAGATATATGTTTCTGGCTGCTATTTTCAATGCAAGGAAATATGTTTAAGGATATAGAGACATTTGAATAACAATATTTTTGACTTACTTTTATAGGTTGATTTCTGAATCTGTGAACTAATCTATACATATATATATAAATGGATGTGTGTATATTAGTATGTTTGTTCCTTATACAAATCCAGTTTTAGTCGGATTTTCATCAAATTTGGTACAGAGGTTATTGGTGCACTAGAATTTACATAGACAGGGTTTTGAAATTTAAAAAAAAAATCCAAAAAACTTTTTAAAATTTTTTTTTGTCTCAAAATGGCCATTTTCTTTCAATTTTGAATAGATAGAATAAAAAAGATGAGCCTTTAAGCATACAAATTCATAACATTTAACACATTTAAATATGAGTATTTTCCGACAAAGATTACGATTAACAATGAAATATCAATTCAAGGCTCACCTATTTCATTTTAGCATGAAATAAGTTAAATATAATTACTGCTATAATTATTTGTATTCAACACTATTTGAACCACTATTAGGGAATTACTATGTTGTATTAATAAGCATCCGGGCAACGCCGGGTAATTACTCGAGTACTGTATAATACTAACTGCGCGGCCCAGCTCTGCCCGGTTTACATTGAGAATAAAAGTGATGTCAAGCGACGCGTGTCTATAAAAGTCCCGATTAGATTTAAGTCGATCAATTTTTGCCGTCACACAATTCGAAAACTGAATCAGTCGTCGAAAAATGTTTTAATCCCCCTGTTACAGGAAAAATCTAAAATGAAAAGCAAGAATTTTATTTGTTTATATTCAAGAAAAGAAAATATCACCTTTTTATTTTCAATAATTTCTTTCACGCTATGTAATTTCTTTCATGCTCGTGCAGACGATATTAATAAATCTAATTTAAAATTGATTTTTACTAACTCAAAAACGCCTGTATCTTTTTTCTGGTTTAAGTGAGTGGTTAGGAGTTTTCAAAACCTTCGGAAGGATATCTTCTTAAAAGGTATGTTCCACGATCTTTCCAATGAGACCAAAAATGAGATAATACGATAATTATTACGGGTAAAAAAAGCCATTTTAATCCATTTTGGAGTCCTTAAACTGAAATTCGAACGGTTCGGTACTTTTTTGATGTTCGAAAATCCTCTTACGACCCTTCTCGGGTATCGAAGTATCTCCATGCGTACCTCTAGTCCTCCTCCTATCGAAGTACCTCCATGCCAAATTTGGTCGAGATTCGAACCGTGGATTTGTGTAGGGAACTTACACACACACACGCGCACACGCACACACACACGTTTATTTATCGCACGGATTTATCGCATCTTTTGCAATTACAGAACTAGAACATATAACTTTACATGCTTGTTTCTCACTGCTAAAATTAAATATTAACGCTTTTACGTAACGAATTTAAACAGCTCATTAGTAAAAAACAAAAAATAAAAAAATAAAAAAAAATACAAAATATGTAATTACCTAATTTAACGACAAATTCATTTATGAGGCTTCCAATACCAAAGTATCTACAATCATTTCGTTCTGCGTTACATTAAACCATGTGACTTTACGTTACTAACAAAAAAATGGCGTTTTATCACTCCTACACGGCTGCCAGGGACAAGTATAAAGGAATGTTAATAATGTCATAGTTATGATTGATTAATAAAACTATACGAATAGTTACTTAATAATGCGTGCAAATTTAAACGTTTTGTTTGTTACCAGAGTAGAAAATGTGATTTCATACAATGTCAACATGCTGAATACGAATTTTCTGTCCACCTTTGTTACGTGGTATTAGATGGTTCTATTTTGTTTTTTTTGAAAGAATGCCTTTACAGTTTTTAAAATTTAAGAATAAAGAAAGTAACAGCCGACCAATGGCGACTAAATCATTTCCCTAGTTCTAAAGAGATTCAGAAATGGATATCTTTCTCTAAATAGGATTTTTTTAGTAGTTTTTTCCTTATTGAAAGTTTGGAGGACTATGGTCCTCATTTTAATGGAAACTTTTAGGGGATGTTGTCTTTACTTTGGTGGGGATTCTTTAGACTTGTGCTTACTCAGGCAAGGATTTTTAGAGAAAAATATTGGGATTCTATGGGTATTTTTAAGGACTGTTCTCCTAATTCTCAAGACAATTTCTAGGGTCTCCTGACACTATTGTGGAACTGTTGCCTTTATTTTAAAGACTTTTTCACAAAATGTATCCTTACTCATCTGGGCATCGGGATATTTAGGGAGGTGTTAACTTTATTTGCAAAGTTTCCTCATTCAATTTTCATTTTCAGAAATTAATGCCCAAATTTAGTTTTGACCTTTACAACAAAATGTATGTATTTTTTCAATTCCAAAGAGAGGAAACTTGAGTGCAAATAGTATGCGCAAGTATAGCTCATTCTACATTTTTTTAAAGTTTTTTTTTCTAATACATATAAAGAACACAAGTTCGAGTTCGAGTCAGACTTGAAATTTGATTGCTACGTGATGTAAGAAGATATCACGTAACTGATTTTTTTATAAGTCAAATATTTATCTTTAACACGCTGACAATTTTTCTTAATACCCCTATTCAACAAGGGATTAAATCTGAACTCTGCAAAAAACACTTGCTTCAACTTATCTCTTCATTTAAACATTTTGCGTTTTCTACTGCTATTTTCCCCCCATCTTCGTGCAAAGTTTACTTCAGCCGCACAATATCCCCGAACCTTAAAAATGCATTGACATAAATCTCGAAACTTTCGAAATTACTTCTCCGTAATACCCTTTTCAAAGATAATTTTTTTTCAACTACCTTAGTAATTGCCTTTACACACTCAATCCTTAATTGCACCGTTTTTTAATACGGTTTGGGATTTTTCAAGGCAAACCGAAGAAAGAGTGAAATACGTTTAGATGACGAAGAGAAAAAAAAGAGAGAAGAGAAGAGAAGTATAAAAGAAAGAATAAAATTTTTATTAGATTCTCCAAACTTGCGTTGAGCTTTCTCACCTTTAAGGTGGAATATTAATGAGGTTAATTATTCCGTTGCACGACTTCAGCCGAAGAAAGAAATCAAGCACCAAAAAGAGAACTTCGGGGACATTATTTCGAAAGCAAAACAGCTAGCTGGAGCTTTGGCGGAGAAATTGCTTTGCTCTTATGATCGATCTATTTATAAAATAACACTCCGGGAAAACTCATTTTCTTTCCCACGCGCTTCTGTCGTTTCTGAGGCTATTTATAAAGTTGGGATGCAAGGAGAGAAGGAAAGAAAGAAAAAAAAAGTATGGATGGATGTATATGATCTGTTTCATGCTAGATTTGGCGAGTTTTGTCGGCGATTTGAGTTTGAATGTACTTATGATCTATAGTCGAATTCATGTATAAGCAAGATTTGTGGAGTTTTAGTTACATATTTTATGATGTGTGGAGGAAGAAATTGCAAACTTCACATAAGTGTCATTCTTTATATAAATGCTGTTTTTACTAACGCTACTTGGAATTTTCAAGCCTCTTTCGCGTAGTTAGTAGCAGTTAAGCCTGGAGGGTACGGCTCCTGTAGAAGCGCGGCCCCGTAAAAGGGCAGTCTTCTACCTCTTGGAGTAATTGGCGTTAAATATTAGTCAACAACACTATATTAGTCATCAAGCAACATTTGCATCCATTCTCTCACAACTTTTCATGTTGTGTGCTGAGCTTTTTGCACTGAGGAAGAGGCTTCATTGTAGCCTTGTAATAGCTATTTGCTTTACTTTCTTCCTAATTTGTGCTTATTTACGTTGATTTTTAACTTCAATTATAATTTAGCACAAAGCTTATTTGATCATTTTTCATTTAACATTTGCATATTGTATTTTACTCCGTTTTTTGTATGTTTCAAACATCCTCGAGTTAAGTATTCCCTCACAAACATCCAGAAGCAGATATTTTTCAAAGAAAAAAAAAGCAGGTAATCACTTTTTTTATTTAGGTCGATTCTTGCATAGGGACTCTTTTTCTTTCAACGTCTAGAAACTTTGAAGAATAAAGGCCATTAATTAAGAAGTAGGAGTGAGGCAATATTGCCGACTCCTACTCTATGACCTCTTTAAAATACATTCAATTAACCTGAAAGTCTGACTTAAGAGCGCGCAAAACATGAAAACGAGCTATAATATCCTTTTTTGTGCATTGTTTTTTCTTCTTAACCTTTTACACGCCTATATCAGGTTTAGGAAAGACTGCAGTGCTTAAATTATGACTTTTGTATGAAAATGAGTGAATGATATCACCATCAGTACTATAGTATATCTTAAATATATATGGTTTACGGTCGTACAGTTATGTGCTTGGAAACAACAAAATAGCTCCGCGAACAGTTTCATTTGTTCTTATTTGTGATTTTTACATTTAAACTTATATCTTATGGATGTTATTAGTGAATTCAAACGCTTATTATTACAAAGCAAACACAAAACAGCAAAAGAGATGATGACTCATGTTGTTGTTTTTTATTATTTTAGTTTATTTATTTATTTATTTATTTATTGCGATGTTTAGAGCACCTTTTTTTTGTTATTAAAGAAACTGCATCAATTTTAAATAATCAAAGTAAGCACAATATTTAGAATAAACTCAATACAGTTTGCTAAGAACTATTCATAAAAAATTAACTTAAAACGAAAAATTTTATGCATATAATTTTTTCTAAAGTTTTATTGCCTAAGCCCTTGCTATATTATTGCAATAATAACACTTAATTGCAAGTTATTAATTCCTGTAATTAACTCATTGCCAACCTTACTTAATGTGTAATACTACTTTTGTAGAGAGAAATTTTAAAAATAGGGTTTTTCAATAAAAAATATTTTCAACATTTTATTTGATTTGAATTTTAAAATCTAGAGCACACGTATTACAGTGACTTCTAACCTTAAGTTTGAGTGTATATATGTTCTGAAGGCCGCCAAGTAGGGTTGATATACTCAAAAATGATCGCCAAAAAAGCGAAAGAATGCATCATATGCATTTCAGATGCGTCGGAAAAAAATTGATGTTTACTTTGGAAACAAGTCCATTAGAGGAAATGCGATGAAATGATGCAAATCATGGAAGCAACATTTTATCCATCGATCGAAAAGCCTTTTTTTACTACCTTTTCTTTGAAAATGGCGAATTTTTTTTTTTTTTGGAGTTCATTTGATGATCTATTGTTGCTTTAAAATGGGAATTTTTTTTATTTGCAGGGAGTTTAGTAGTTCGATGACAAAAAAGAAGGCGTAGATTTTTTTCTTTTTAAAATTTTCTTTCAAAATATTAAAAATTTCCAGGAAATTTTTTTTAGTGCTTTTTAGGAATTATGAACATGGCAAGTCGTTTATCATAAAACGTACATATACAGTAGATGTATTTTTCGTGATAAAATTTTGCTGATGCATGGCAATATTTTAGCATTCAGTCTTAAAAATTCCGAAAAATGTTTACTTCAATTGAAGCTGGTGCAAATGCTGTATTTAAAACAACTCATCAGTAATACTTTCTTCTTTTATTTTCTTTTCAGTTCTTTTCATTTTCATTCATTTCAATTTCTTACCTCCCTTTATTTATATATGTTTTTTCAAAAGAATATGTGTCTTACCTTCCATTTCTTTGCAACATGCGTTTTTGGTTTTGTCCTTTACCAAGTGAAATACATGAGCTTTGCATTAACATTAAATCAATTTGTGTACGATTTTTGGACACTGTATGAGAAACTGTGCGTTAATGTTTGAAATTTCTTGCTTCGGTACACTTTTCTTGAAAATAAATTATGTATGCCTTGAGTAAGACACTGCTTTGAATTGTTACGCAACAATTCTGTAACTTAGAGTCAGACTGACGTAAGTCCAAAAATTACAATGTTCACTTTATTACAACATTGTAAGCAGAATCTTATTCCTCATCGACCTATGAGAACGTTATTCTATGAAAGAAATTATTTCAGTTATTTAGCAGCATTAAAAAGCGAGTCTCCTCCTTTGTGTGCATCAGACAAACGTTTTCACACACTCCTAAAAAGTAACGAAAAGGGACTTAACGTTACTCTAGCTCTAAGGTATAGAACTGATGAGTGAATGTAGAGAGAGCATATTCACTGATCTTGGCTACCATCCCATAAAAACAAAATGTTCCTCATTAAAAATAGTTCTTTAACTGCCGTTAGCTAGTTCCGGTTTTTGTGAAGAATAAATATCGCTTCTCAAGCACTAAGGAATATAACCTAGGTATTGCGCATTCCATATTCAGAAAGTTATTTGAAAATGGTTTTTATATTATTGTGCAAAATTGCCTTTATTCCATTAAAACCTGCTAGATTTGTTATGACTTCTTCTAACAGTATGATACTTAAAAGGTCTATGGTGTTGCAAAAGTCGGAAACACTTGAAAAGCAAAGAAAAGAAAAGAAAAACACCAGCGTTGTAGTAGTGTACTGTTTACATGAATTTTTTTCCCTTAGTTAGAAGTTCTTCTTAAGTGTTTGTAAAAAAAGAAAAAAAAACACCTTGAGTTTGTGAGTTGAATTTAGGAAAATGAATCGTCAGTTTCTAACAGTCAAATAATATTCAGTAGCTTTTTTATCCCTTCGGAAAGAATTTTTTAAAATGATTCTTAGAAAAGCATAAACAAACAACCAAGATGTTAATATTAAAGAGATTGTTTCATATTCATAGAATTGATATTACGCAGAAAAGCCTTCATTATATCAACTGAATCTTAACAAAAGATTCAAATGTTTAAAAAAGAGAGAATGATTTTCTATGGGCTTTTTTTTATTTTTTATTTCAAGCCTACCTAAAAAAAAGCTACGGAGAGCTAGCATTCTAAGTAAGCTAATTACGAAAACTGCGTCTAAAAATTTAATGCTGACTAGCCTCTGCATATTTTTTTTTCAACTTATCGTCCAAAATATGTAGCTTAGTAAAAAGAGTTACTGCCATTATTATTTCACTGCATAATCATCCAAAGTAGTTTGCTTGTCAGTTAACCCTCGTGGGTTCCTTGGGGTCATATGTGGCACCAATGCAATTTATGTTTAATATATCTTGTTAATCAACCATTTGTTTTTAATTGCATTTTGTGGCTTTCATTCTTCTAGTTTTCTATTAAAAATAATGCTATTATTGTGTTTTATTTTTCCCAAATTGCATTTTTTGCACACAAGAACCTTGGGGTCACCAAAATGCCCCAAAATGCCAAAAAAAAAAAAAAGAGGACGTTGCAACTTTTGTCCAAGAAAATTGGACAGAAAATGCATCGAAAAGTGTCATAAGTGTTTGAAATTCGCTTGCATAAAATCATGTTTTTCAGGTCTGTAACAGTTGTAAATAAATCTACAGTTATTGTAAGTTTTGCTCTAAAATTTTAATTTTTTATGCATAAACTAAATTTTACTTTGATTGTGTCTTTTTATTTATATTTTTTTAGCATTAAAAAGTGTGTGAACTTAAATAATGCATGTAACATTCAAAAATCATAATAAATTAATTAAAGGAAGCATTGGGGTCGTTTATGACCCCAAGGTTCTTGAGTGTAACTGAAATGGGAGGGACCCACAAGGGTTAACATGTACTAATGTATTAGCATGATAGTGTTAACTTATAACCAAACTGTTAACCAGTTTGATCATAACTTAGCATGCATCAACATTAAGAGTGATTACAAAGATGATAACCACTTTGGTGCAATAACCATTAGAACAAGAAGTTCTGTCAAGAACTAAACGAGCCTACTTTCCCGTACATCGACATCGGCATTCTAGCATCTGATCATTATTCTCTTGATTATCTAAGACTAAAAATTATGTCAAACATACCTTTAAAAGCAAAATATACCTCTCTCATCAGATGAAATAGACACATAAAAAGTAAATAAATGAATAAATAAAGTTTTGTCGCACCATTTAAAGAATGTAACTGTTACAGTTCTTCCGTAGAAAAATTCCTCAATTGTTTTCAAAAAAAAATTAAAAGTACAAAGTACATCAAAACACATTTTATCAAAGAAAGAAAAAAAAAAGAAAAAAAAAACTCGTCCGTTGATAAAATGTCTCGAATTTCACTTTTAATCCGTTGCCAGTTGTTAAATATAAATAAAGAATAAAATGCCCTAGTGAATGAAACATTTTTGTTACAAAAAAAATCGTCTGCCAAAAATAATAATAATAATAATAATAAATTCAATAAAACAAATGAATAAATAAACAAAAAATCGTCTGCACAGTCAGTCATTTTTTTTTCGGACTGTTTACTCAAAAGTTATTAGGGGTGACAGCTTGCTTGAGCGGTTCAATGTTGAATGAAAAATTGTTCAAATCGGAAATGTAGATACGGGAATGAAGTATCCTTGAAAAGTTCTTTCCAACAAAAAAAAGTTTGTTCAAATCGGACTGTTCATTAAAAAGTTAGTATCGCGGGACCGGTTATTTGAACGGCTCAAAGTTGAACCAAAAATTGTTCAAATCAAAAAATCAAATATGGGAATGAGCTGTACCCGCCGAGATCTTTCCAACAAAAAAAAAGTTTGTCCAAATCGGATTGTTCATTCAAAAGTTATTAGGGGGGGACAGACAGACCGACCGACCGACCGACCGACAGACCGACCGACACACAAATTCCCCATCTCAATACCCTACTTTCAAATTTTTAATTTTTCGATATTCATTTTACCTCTTTATTTTTTTTAACTTGGCGATATTTTTTGGACTTGGCGATATTTTTTTTAACTTGGCGATATTTTTTGGACTTGGCGATATTTTTTCGATGCATTAAGCTACTTTTAATACTTTTTTCGTCTTTCTTTTATTTTTAACGGGAAAGTAGGCTAAAAAGCAAAGTGTGATGTTAAAAGTACATTAAAATTTCGGATACAGGAAAACTTTAACCCATTAATGCCTGACATTTTTTTTCAAAGATATTTTGTATACTGGTTACACGGCTACATAATACACTTTACAATGGTTATGTGCTACAATCTGTTAATAATGAATTGAAACAATACCAAAGTAATAAATGAACACTTATTTCGTCGAAATCTTCATTTTTGGTCAATTCAGACACTTTTTGGACCGTCCCTAAAAAGGGACGCTAGGCATTAATGGGTTAATTTTGCTACATAAAACCTAAAAATAAATTCAAAACTTGAAAAGAGCAAATAATGTTTCTCGAGAATTTTTTTTAATAGCCTATTGATAAACGTAAGCTGATAAAAGTAATTAGCTTTCTAAAAAAGCTAATTACTGAAACTTTTGTCGTAAAAAATGTGAAGGATCCTCCTATAATCCTTCTAATTATTTTAGTTTCTCTTTCAAAATACGCTGTTTAGAAAAGAAATTTCAGTTTTAGTTATGCCAAAGAATAATCATCAATTGCACTTTGATTGCATGTTAAAATGTATCACATGTACAGTAGGAGCGATTACACTGATGATTATTTTAATCATACGTTAACATACTTTAGTAGTGTGAGAAATAACGTTGAGGATAACTATGTTGGCAAAATAAATATTTTCAAAAATCAGGTGTAAAGTGTCAAGTCTTTAAAACCGCTCACTGTCCACTTCAAAGAAATCTACAAAAACTTTGATGCAGAGCGTAATGTTAATTAATGAATTAATTAAATATTATTAGTAGTGGTAGTAGTACTAGTATTTTTTGAAAAAATAAGAGACTAAGTATCAAAAAATATAAAAATTTTAAACAAATAACTATATGCAAATTCCATTGAGACGTGCTTTAAAAGGAAGCAATATATTTTGAAATTTTCCAAATACAGTTTATATTTAATCGGTGAGTGGAGTTAATTTTTACGAACTGTAATAAGATTTTTTTTTCATCAGTTTTGTCGAAAAAATGGTTTCAAAATACTAGAAATGTGTAAAACTCTTCGAAAAATTACATGCAATTTCAAATTAATAATTTGAACTTGTTGAAGAATGAAATGAAATAAATATGTGTTAATAAATCAGAATGTAAACTTAAAACGAAAATAAAGTAATTTAATTAACTAGTAAGACACTATAAAAAACTAAGACTTCGTGCAAGACTAAATGCTATCTTTTTTTCGTTTTCACTGGGGGTGAGGGATTTCTTTCTTTAATTTTTTTTTAAAGAAATGCTCTAGTTTTTGCAGGAAATAATATAAAACAAACTTATGAACGTAAAAAAAGTCATACATTAAGATAAAATTAATTTTTCAACTAAAAAGTAAAATCAGCGATAAAAAATAGAAGGTAATTTTAAATAACTTTAAGTTAACATTAATTTTAGTTTTAAAAATTAAGAGTGAATAATTTAATTTACCAGTAAAAGGCTGTAAAAATACATTTCCCAATGGGCTGCATATCAAATTCTTCCATTTTTAGGGCATTGCTTCTTATGATGCGAGTAACCAACTTTTTTTTTTTAATACACGAATTTTTGCCAATATATAACGTACAAATTTAAAATAACTTGCACAAAAATTTTAAAACTCTTAAACCAAAGCGAAATTGAACTCAAATCTTCTTTGAAAGTAATAAATACATCACAAATAACATGACTTACTAGTAAGAAACTGTTAAATCACATCTTGCACTAAGCTGAAAATATAAATAATATCTTTCCCAGGGGCTTTTTATTTCATGCGAATAATTAATAACAAACGCTTTTTATGTCCATTAATGCACTTTTTTCCCTTTAACGTAAGCTCCGGGGAATATTTTTCCATTATGTTTACTCATTAGATTGGATTAACAGCCTGAACATCTTAAAAGGTTGGGATCTCGACTGCACGTTCATTTTTTAAAATCACTTACTAAGCCTTTTATACTTAATGACTCCCAGAAAAAGCTTTAAGAAAAGAGTGCACTGCAGTTCAGTGAGAAAAGCAAAAATGTAGATTATTTAATGTTCTCACCGATAGAAAAGTTCAGAAACGGCGTCATAAATCTTCCTCTCTTATAAAGTAATGTTGTAAAATATTTTTTAAAGTAAGCAGAAAAACTTGAAATCCTCTCACACCTTCAAATGTAAAGAAAATACATTTTATTCATCAATGTTAAAAAAATGATGTTATTTATTATACTTCAATGGGAATATGTTTTCAGATACCGATTTATGTAACATTTTTTTTCCATTCTGTTACACATTTTTTAAGGATGGATGCATTAAGATTTTTTTTTAATTTTTATGAACGTCTATTTTAGAGAACGCACCTAATCCAAGTTGATTCCATCAATTCCTAAATAACAAATTAAAGGATCTTTTCTTTTTTATCACTTATGTTCCTGAAAATACATGCATTTCTTTCAAAAATATAAATTTTATTATCATGTTTTTGGCGGAGTTTTCCGTCAAATGTTATTAAACTTTCAGAAAATTTGATCGCATGCAAGAAAATCATTATACTAAAATTATATACCAAACGATTGAACATTTTAATGAAATATGAACATTTAATACAATAAATATATCACTGCACATTTGCAAAGATAGTGATTCATAACCTTCAGGAATTCACAAGCAAGCATATCTTCCAACTTAGGAAAAAACCCACCAAATATTTTTAAAACTGGAAAGGTATTTTCAATCTAACTCCCTGTCTTTTAAAGATATTTGGATACTCAACGAATCACAATGGAGTTTTCGTAACTTATCCACTCGTGCCGAACCATTCAGAGTTTTGAGTGTGATCCATAATGAAAACAGATTATTTGTGAACAATCCTTTAAAGTTCATTGCATTTCCGAGAATCTTGAAGCAACTTCCCAAATTTATTTTAGAAAAATAATAAACGTTTCTGGAAGCCTCTGTTGCAGGATTTCTGGCAATATATTAATGACGTTTGTTATTGAATCCGGGAGATTAAAGGGCTACAGAAATTGAGACACAGCATGGTTACTAAACTAAATTCCGATTGACTGGTCATTGCCATGTTGTCAGATAAACCTGTCTAAACACTCCTAATCCTCTCTTAGACCTCTCTCTGAGACCTTCTCTCCCCTCTTAGATTTAAACTCCTCTGACAAGGTTACTTTTAAACGCATAAATATATGCTTCCTCAGCTTTACAACAATACATACGATTTGAGCTTTAAGGCGACAAGGGACTATCATTTTTTTTTTAGCAATTTTCAATGAATTTCTTTGAAATTTGCAGCATAGCTATATGTTGCTAATACTAACACATATAAAAATTTTCATTGAAATATTTTAAAATTAATTTTTTTTTAATTTAAAATTTGAATTTTAACACTTTTTCTATATTAATCCTCGCGCCTGAAATTTCATCAAAATGACAAAATACAAGCAAAATGTGGAACATAAAACACCAGAAAATAAAATGATGGGAGTACTTTTTCTATATATTGTGGCAAAAATTAAAGAAAAAAAAAAACTAAAATCTACATTTTTTTTTTGTAAAAGATATCCATATTTCAATAAAACATAGCAAATATATTCGACACAGCTAATAAAATAGAAAATTCCTTCCCAACAAAATGTTAACAAACTTCTTAAGTTCATGGCAAAAATTTTTAGCAAATTTAAATAATAATTTTTTACACTAGACCAGTATGAAATTTGTAAACACGCGTAAAATTATGTTTTGAGAAAATCAACATTTACTGTTTTACTGTTGTATATTTCATTATTAAATTAGTTTTTAATACAAATTCACCACAAATAAGGTAAAGCTATTTATTTACAATAGCAATAACATGTATTTCAATCATATAGTTTTTAGAAATATCATCAAAGAAAAACCGATTTTTTGACCATTTTTTGCTCATCTGAAAGTCCCTTCTCACCTTAAAATAATTTACCAAAGATGCCGTTTCAAAATTGTATCAGAAGTGATTGATTGGTGTGGGATGCCATAGTCGTTCGGTCTCTTTTAAATACTACTAAATTAATTTACGAAATTCGGAATGGCGTTATTGAAAGTGCAGCCGGTCTGTCATTTAGGGGGTCAGGGGGGATCAATTGCCCCCTCCTTGACTTTGGAAAATTAATGTATTTACATAAAAAGGGGAACGGCCTTTGCTGTTTTACCGCAAAATTGGGTATATACCCTTTGCCTCCCCCCCCCCTTGGAAAACTCGAAATGACGGGCCTGAAATGCATTTAAAAATTGATTCAAGTTGAAATAAAGCCTATCCGTGATTCATGTGATGAATAAGAAGACACTTTACTGTTCACTTCTTTTGGGAATTTTTAAACCGCAAAACTGCTTTTTAGACGATTCTTGCGTATATGATAAAATGTATAAGCTTGTTGTCTCTTCAGCTTAAAACAAAATTTTCCAAATTTTTTTCAACACTAGGAAATCCATTTTCTTTTTAGAAAGGAAGCAAAAAGGGACAAAACGCTTACTGCAAAATCAGAAGCATTACTTTGCATCAATTTAATGAAAAATATGTTTTTATAAGACTCAACATGATGTTTTTGACCATATTCGTAAAATAATGCAGAACGAAGCAAAATTGTAATTTAACATCTTTATTTATTGTAGAGCGAAATAAAAACCTAAGTCATTTTCTTATGATTTTTGCTTTAATTAAATGATATGAAATTGCTCATTAGTGGTGGTTTAACAATACTGCAACGGCGTGGGGCCTAATGGCATATGGTTTTGAAAGAAACCAAAACTGATAATGAAACTAATTATTTTGCTTTGTTTAGCAAAGCTGTAATTATTCACATAATATTGTGCATTGTATTTTGCCCATTAGCTTGAGGAACAAAGTAGCGCTTTATAAATGATGCAAGCTGCAGGACTGTTAAACGAATGCATTTTCAAAACTATTATTATTAATAAAAAATCAGACCTTTAACGAAGATTTTTAAAAAACACTTTTGAGGTACATTATTGTGGAAAAGGTTTTTTTAAAAAACTAAACTAGTCAAAGTTTTTTTCAAATAGCTGATCATTTTTATGTATGCGTAAATAATGATAAGTAAAGACCGTGGTTACTAATAATTTGTAACTATTTTTCAAAAACGCTTATTTTAAAATGACAGAAAAATGTGCTAACAAAATGATATTTAACCAAATGTTTTAATTTGCTTCTTGCTTCTTAGTAAGTTTAAAATCACACGATTAAATGATTGGAAATAATTAATTGAATGTAGAAAACAGCTGAATGTTCTTTCTCTTTGTTGGTAAATAATCAAAACCTTAGCCGAACTCATGAAAAACACATTTCTTTAAGTAAAACAAATTCCTTAAATTCCGACACTACTTCACCACATTTCTCACTTTTTCACCCAGAACTGCTTCATTCAAAAACGTTTTCTTAATTTTAAAACCGCGAGAAATTTGAAATTCACTTTCTAATGCAGGTCTCCAGAGTCATTTAATACATTCACTTACCAGGTTTCCTTTAATTAAATCTTAGCTTAAAAATGCTCCTAATATTTCCTTCGAAGATTTGCCTCTTGAAATAGTTGCACTCTTTCAAATTGCTTGTCGACGGCGTTCCTTTTTGAAAATTAAATGTCTTCCTATCAAAGGCCGCAGTTGAAAGCTTGTTTAATTTTCTACTTTCTCCTTTGAGTTTAATTCTTTGCTAGAGTTCTCGATACAAAATTTCAGTGAATGCACAATTTCTTACCGAAAATGTTTGCTAATGTTTATTTTACGTTTAGTTCTAAATCGCGAATCAACTTAAATTGTTTAGCGCTCGCTGCTCCTTTCATACAAGGAAATTAACGGTGGATTTTACTTAAAATATTTCTGTAAATGACGCAAATTTAGCGCGACGGCATAATTATTCGCTCGCAGAAAAGATCAAATTTGAGGTTTACACAAGATGAAAAATTTCTGAATTTCAGCGAACTAATGTTCTCTAATAAGGCATGTCATTGAACATTAACATTCATTTACACTGTTACAGTACAACTTAGGAGAAAAAATGCACTTAGCTTTCTAAAATTATATAAAAAAAAGAACATTAACTCATAAAAAGCAAAAAAAAAAAAAAAAAATGGCGCACTCTCAAAAAAAAGCAGGCAGGACATTATATCATGAATCAATAAAACAAAAAATATCGCCGCTTCGTAAAAACCAAAGATTGGACATGAGTTCATGAAACCAAAAAAATAATAATAGTTTAAACTAATAAAAACCAATAACTACATAATATCATATTTGAAAAACACATAACCTTAAGCAGCTCGAAATACTCTGTTTTATAAAAATTAGGAGCTGTAAGACCTCTTGCAAACCACAAAAATAAGTAAATAAATTAATAATTTTCTGAAAATCTCACAAAACCAAAAAAAAGACATACCCTCATAAAAGCCAGTCAAAAAAAAAGTACCTTGAAAAACGAAACAAAAACCATAACCCTATGAAAATAAAAAAGATATCATAATCTCAAGAAAAAAAAGCTATACGTTATAAAAAAAATAAATTACGCGTCTTAAAAACCACATACTACTGTGCTACAATTAAAAAAGGGGGAACTCAGAATTTACTGTACTTTAGATATTATTGATTGTTGACCTGAAAGTAACTCAAGAAACACAGATTTAACATTTTAATCTCACACAATTAATCAAAAATTATCTTCAACTACAGAAAAATCAGAAAGAAATAATATCAATGCCATGAGTTTTCTTCTTTGATCACAACTTGTTTTTTAATTGAAGCACAGTTGTTTCGGAAATCAAGAGCGAGTGATATATCAAATAATATGTTGCCCCGTCAAAATAAATAATATCTTTATTAATTTGAATAAATTAATTGAAATTACTCCAATCTATCAAAACATTTTTAGCATTAATAATTCTTTCATTTGATTTAATCATTATTTATGTATTTTAAATGTTGCTAGTGTAAATACACAAACAATAACCAACTTAATTAAAACAGTCGCAAAAATGTCAACCATCTGCAACAACGTGACGTTCTTTACGATTAAATGCCAAAATATTATTATGTATTACGTCACAAGATACTGAAGGTGAAATTTCTTTTAGAAACTTCAAATTTAATAATAAAGAAATTATTTCCTTTATTAATATTAATTTGTTAAAAGCCAATAATATTTTCAAACATACGAATAATAATGAACGCATCTTATGTTCTTCCACTCCTTTAATTTTAAGTTTCCAAAGTTTGATGTGCAAATATAACATTCTGTCCACAATCCTTCACGAGCTTTTCTTGCAAATGCGTTTTCACTTCTTTAACCCATCAATGCCTAGCGTCTCTTTTTAGGGACGGTCCAAAAAAGGGTCTGAATTTCCCCAAAATTAACATTTCAACCAAATAATGGTGTTCAATTACTACCTTGGTATTCTTTCAATTCGTTATTGCAGCAATTAACCATTGTAAAATGTGTTCTGCAGCAGTTTTAATATGATATTTATCAAAAATGACATCGTTCACAATCTGAAGAAAAAAAGCTAAGTTTTCAAAGTTATTCTCAGCTTCCCAGTTTATGTTAATTTCTGATTTTACTTCTTCCTTATAAAATGGCTTTTTAAATACTATATAGTAGGCAGAAAAAAAATTAGTAAAAAAAGTATGTCCTCTCTGGGGTCTATCGTAACTTTTAAGGGACGATTTTTCTTTTCTTAATAAAAAAAAAATATTTTTTACATAATATTTTTTTCATTATTTTTCCTGTCCATTAAACACTGTTTGTAACCAGTATACAAAATATATTTGAAAAAAAAAATATTAGGCATTAATGGGTTAAGTTCCGACCTTAAAAATCTAGCGCAAAGAAAGAAAAAATAATAATTTCTGAAATATGATTTTAGCATTATAAGCAAAAACTGTATGATCTTTTGCATAAAATTATTTAAACTCTCTAAGTAAAACCATTCCTTTAATGAGCGTAGTTTTTACGGAAATGAAAAATGAAATTTTAGGAGAAAATATTTAACGTAAAAAATTAAAACAATAAATTGCATTATTCAGATTTCAATAACATTTTTGGACTTCAGGGTTTAAGACAATGAAGCTAAGTAATATTAAAAAAAAATTCAACAGACCACAAATTCTTGCCCACATAATTTGCAATGAATGAAACGGAGTACTTACGGATCAATGAATCTAAAATTAGATATCATTCCAACTGGAAGACATAAATATTTATAAATGGCATGGTATCTTTTCTCTAGCTCCCATCTCATAAATCGAGCTGATTCGGCAATATTGATAAATGGAGGAGAAATATATGTATTTCAATATCTTTAAAACGAAAATCAAAGTTTTAAAATCTCCAGTAAATGCACGTTTTCTTTTGTGAGACGGCCGCGGAACATAAGACAATAAATCTCGAACGCCCTTCTCCAATCTTCGAATCAATCCGAACCGCGACGAGAGCCATTAAATCTTCCTGTTGGAATGACATTAAAAGACGTTCGGTTGTCACCCGTCTACCCTCCTACCCCCCCACACCCCCAGCTTCGAATAAATCTCGTGCGATTGAATATATCCTTTGAGAATGATTCGGAAGTACTGTCCGAGAGAGAGAGAGAAGGGGGGGGGGGAGGGGGAGGAAAACAAAAACCAGCTTGCGGGAAGAAAGTGAGAGGTCACGTGACAAGATGGCGTCGACCGCGATGCCCCCACGTTCGATCGATATCGATCGGCTGCGATCATCGAAGAGAGCCTTATCCTCACACCCCCCCTTTTACCAACACCTCCTTGTTCCTGGGGTAACGAGGAGCTAAAGAATCCACCCCACAAAGGGTGTGGTGGGGGGTGGAGAATCCTATCCTTTCTCTTATCAGACGATAGACAATTCACTCTCTTCTTTGTTTGTTTTCTATCAGAATCCCCTCACCCCTAGCCCCATTCCAACTTCAAGAAATCATGCACTGATGCATTTTCGCTCATGCCTGATGGTGGAATAACTTTCTGCATTTGCTTTAGCGACTACGGGACCCTTTTTTATCCATAAACACTAACGATGTTTGTTTTCTTCTTAAAACAATTTAAACTACTTAGAAAATATTGTTTATTAATTGCCAATAGAAAGCCAATGGGATGATTCAAAACTATTTGTGAATACGATCATCATGCCTGATGGTGGAATAACTTTCTGCATTTGCTTTAGCGACTACGGGACCCCTTTTTATCCATAACTACTAACGATATTTGTTTTCTTCTTGATACAATTTAAACTAATTGGAAAGTATTGTTTCTTAATTGCCAGTAGAAAGCCAATGGGATGATTCAAAACTATTTGTGAATACGATCATCATTTTGCATTACTATGATCGAGTGCCTTTTTCTGATTAATTAAAGATTTATCCAATTTGATGATTGCATTTTGCTCGTAGTACGTAAATTTTGGGAAATAGATTAGTAGCATAAGTTCACATTAATGTGAAAAATAGTGCAGCAAATTTTGTATATGTATGGCCAGTAGCGTACATGAACTTAGGGGTGCCCCCCCCTGCAAAATTTGCAAGTGCGCCCCTCCCCCAATAAAACATAAGAAAAATTTCCCGTGAAACTCACAGTGCTATTTTTGGATCATGAGCCCTCAAACTCTCTTTCGCCCCCCCCCCCTTATGCGCCATATTAATCATTTCTTACTTACCCCTTTTTTTGCTTTTCATTGAAATCATTTTTCTTTCATGAAAGTCGTAATGTTTTTCCTTACTTATTTTTTATTTTTGCATATTATCCAAACAAAAGATTATTTGAATACAATTGAGGCAGGGAGAAGCAAAGGGTAAGTTTTGAGTAAAACGCGCTTAAAGATCAGACCTTAGGTACACTGCAAAAAATGAACTGTTGTTTTAACAGTATAATACTGGCATCCTAGGTTCCAATTTAAAACTGTAAAATGCACCGTAATAAACTGTAAAACTAGCAGTTTTACAGTTTCTTGCTGTTAAGTTACCAATTGTACAGTTTATTTGCCGTAAAATTTAGCTATATTATACTGTAAAAACAGCAGTATAATACTGGCAGCAGAAATTCCAGTTTAAAGCTGTAAAATGAGCGGTAATAAACTTTTAAATTAGCATTTTTACAGTTTATTACTGTAAAATTAGTAATTTTACAGTTTAGTACAGTAAAAGTAGCAATTTTACAGTTTATTACTGTAAAATTAGAAATGTTTACAATTTTTACTATAAAATTAGCTGTATTATACTGTAAAAACAACATTCGTATTTTATTGTAGGAATTCATTGGAAACTTTTTATCGATAATGCTATTACCCAAGTAGCACACTTCGTTTTTTAAAGGTTGCAAAATGGTTATTAACGTTATGACAACCGCTGAAAAACGTTAATAAAACGTTTAAAGGTTATTTGTGCTACCTCGGAACAGTATCACGTACCAAGGCTACTAGTACCATCTCTTGCCCCAAAATACATCAGAGGTTCGCTTGTCCCCATATAATCCTGCCAACTATTAAAAAAAAGATTAAAAAGAAACCTGGTAGTTTATATGTTAGTGCGTTTGTTTATGCAGTGACCGCCGTCTGTATGAAACACGTTTTGATTCTATAAAGCAGCTAATTCAATAAAACAAGATATTATTCTATTTCTGGCGTTTTGATTGCTTAAAGCAGTTGATTGATTCAATTAACCGGATTCTACTGACTTTCAAAGAGTTCCGATCTTTTATAATTAGAGCAAACCTAGCCTGGTAGCATTGTGAAGGTAACGCAAATCCTGATCACAGAACTACAACGCAACCCTGCCGGGATAGGTTTGCTACGAGTTACCTCAGTCTGTAAATGTGGCTTTTCCTTTCGAAGACTTACTCTGCCGTGAAAGTAGAAAGCATAGAAATGGAAGTTGCTGCTTGGTACGTGGGGAAGTAAACTTGTTTGACGCTGAGTTACTCCATATGTTGACACTCTTTCGGGAACTGCAATAGAAACTCGTTTATCCGGAATTCATTTCTGCGGGTCTCCCGATTATCCGTATCCAATTTGTGGTCTATAAAAATCCATATGAATATGTTTGTTGTTTTCATTAAATGTACACCTGCACAAAGCGTACAATAAATTATGGTAAAATAAGAATCGTCATAAAATATTAATGACAAAGCGTTTACAAAGACCGTGCTTTTTCCAACGCTATTAAAATGGACTTTTTTAATTCATTTTTTAAATTTATTCTAAGCAAATGCATGTAATTTTGTTTCAAAACAGTTTTTCGTCATACTAAACGGTAATCCTGCGAATATTTAAGGATTTGTTTTGGTCAAATATTCATTTTATTTGGATTATCCAGATGATTGATTCTCCAGATTGCCTTTAGGACCAAAGTGCATTTTTGAATATTTCCGAGAATTGCTGTAATAATTATAAAAACCACTTTAAGCTGCTTTTACAGTTTTGTTTTCGTAAACATTAATAACTTCACGAGTTTTTCTTCAATTTTTTCGATAAATGCAACAAATTGATTAAAATGAGTATCCAATTAAAACGAAATTAGTTATTGATCAAAATTCTTATGAATGACAGTATTTATATAAGAGTTATAATACCCAAAGTAAATCGAAAAAGAAATTCCTGAATAATATGAGCTATTTTTATTCATGATTAGAGAGTTCAAATACCCAAGAGTTATAATACATAAATCTATATTGTCTAAGAGTTATAATACCTAAATTAAGTTAAAAAAGAAATTCCTGAATAAGATGAGCTATATTTGTATTCATCAATAAAGAGTGCATTCTACCGTGTTCTCTGTTTTAAACGACTTACTATTCACTATGTTCTTCGCGATAATTAACTTGCACGAATCGAGATTTAAATTCCAAACTCGCATTTTAAACGACCCGCTTTGTTATGAAACAATCGAACTATGGTTCACTCTCTCCAAGAGTCCCCCGCCGCTCTAAATTATAATTGAACGAGAGGAATTCGCCGCGAATAATGTGATTGCACAATTTCGCCCTCGGTTTGTCCAGCAGCGAAATCACAGAGCCACGCTCAGATGCAGATAGCTTCGACCGCATTAAAGTCAAAGAACTGAGAGCTTAACTCGTTCACCAGCACATAAAATGGGATAAATTGAATGCGTCTCGTGCTGCGTCCGGGTCTCATCAAGCGCAGCTTCCCGAGATTTGTCCGCATATCCGCTCCCACTTCCGCTGCTCTTGAGCTTCATTTGGCTCTTTTCATTCTGTGAACAGGTTGTCGGGACTTGATAGATAAATGAAGAAATTTGAGTCGAGAGTTGATAAATGAAATTTGAGCATTTTATTTTGGTATGCATAAAAGAAGCTGGTTTGTAAAATAAGCTTATCTTTAAAATAAAAACGGTTAATAAAATATGATCAACTTTGTTTTAAACTAAACAGAACCTTTTCTTCATTTATTTCTTTGCTTATTTTAAGAAAATTTCTTTTGATTAATTTAAATAGCTACTTAGCTTTAAACACACTAAAATCCTTTATTTTTTTGTTTGTTTGTTTAGTTCAATTTAAACAGCTGCTGAGCTTTAACTCATTTACCAGCACACAAAATGAGATAAATTGAATGCGTCTCGTGCTGCTTCCGGGTCTCATCAAGCGCAGCTTCCCGAGATTTGTCCGCATATCCGCTCCCACTTCCACTGCTCTTGAGCTTCATTTGGTTCTTTTCATTCCGTGAACAGGTTTTCGGGACTTGATAAATGAATGAAGAAATTTGAGTCGAGAGTTGATAAGTGAATGAAGAAATTTAAGCATTTTATTTTGGTATGCATGAAAGTAGCTGGTTTGTAAAATAAACTTATCGTAAAAATAAAAACGGGTAATAAATATGATCAACTTTCTTTGTTTTAAACCAAACAGAATGTTTTCTTTGCTTTAGTTATTTGTTTACTTGCTTTAAGAGTTTTCCTTTTGTACAATTTAAATAGCTACTTCACTTTAAACATACCAGATCCCTTATTTTTTTTTTTTTTTTGTTTAGTTCAATTTAAAAAGCTGCTGAGCTTTAACTCGTTCTCCAACACATATAATGGGATAAATTGAACGCATCTTGTGCAGCGTGCAGATCTCATCAAGCGCAGCTTCCCGAAATTTGTCCGCATATCCGCTTCCACTTCCGCTGCTCTTGAGCTCCATTTGATTCTTTTCTTTATGTGAACAGGTTGTCGGGACTTTAGATAAATGGAGAAATTTGAGTCGAGAAATGATAAATGAAATTTGAGCATTTTATTTAATTATACATGAAAGAAACTGGTTTATGAAATAATCTTATCTTTAAAATAAAAACGGGTGATAAATATGATCAACTTTCTTTGTTTTAAACTAAGCAGAAGGCTTTTATATATTTGTTTACTTATTTTAATAAACTTCCTTTTGCTTAATTTAAATAGCTACTTGGCTTTAAACACACCAGAATCTTTAATTTGTTGCAATTTCCCCGAATTTGTCCGCATATCCGCTTCAACTTCAGCTGCTTTAGAGCGTAGCTTAGCACCCTTCACCCCCACCCCCATTCATTTGGTTCCTTTCATTCTGCGAACGGGTCTTCGGGACTCGATAGATAAATGAAAAAATTTGAGCGAAGATTTGAGAAATGAATATATATATATATATATATATATATATAGTTTGTGTTGTAAATCTTTAAAATAATTGTTTTAATAGTTCTAATTATTGTAACTACAATATAATTGGAATCAGGTAGTATTATTGTTATTTCTGCTTCGATAATTTTGTTCTTTTAATTAAATTAATGATGAATTTTAAATTATTTACTTTAATGTACGTAGACACAATTCGGTTTCTGCACTGAGATTTGTTTTATCAGAAAATATGGGAATCAAATGTGAAACATACTTTTTGTTTCTTTTCCTTCACACCGCCCCTCCCCCTTTTTAATAGCATCTTGTTTCCTTTCGTTCAACTTATTTCACAAGGAAATTGGTACTTTTCATTAAAATATTCTGGGCATTTTTAGGCTTCCAAATGAAAGTTCGCAATGGTTAAAACTGACAGCAATGAAATATTTTTAACAGATATTATTAATGATAATGGAATTAGTTCTTTTTATATAAAATTGTTTCAATTTTTTCCCCTAAAATCTAATAAAAATTCTTCTTAATTGAATATTGTTTTTTTCTTTTGTCAAAGAATTTATATGTGCGCTGGAATTACCCAGATCCATTGGCTACATGAAAGATTTGACATTGGCTCTTTCTCTATTGTATTCTGCTGAAACTATCTTATTAAATGGGGAAAAAACATTATTTGAGAATCGATGAAAAAAGACATTTTGCCATTCTTAGTCGAAATCAGATGAGTATACATCAGTTCGTCAGAAGTAAACTGCTTTTAGTCACAATGCGAGACATAAAAAGAGTTGTTTATTTTTGGTAGTACATTAAACGATGAAAATTATTACTCAATAAAGTAACAAAGAGTTGCAAACTGGAGGTTTTCGAATGACAGTAGAGTTTAAAAAAAAACTGTAAACTTTAAATTGCAGTCCACGTAAAATTAACTCATTGTGACCTAATACATTTTACCTGTAAGGCCCTGATTGGCATGAACATGTATTGTTTGTTTCTTGCACATTTTTCTAAATTTAGCAAAAAAAAAGAGATAAATAAAAAATGAAATTAATAAAAAAAATCACTAAAGTTATGTCTGATGTTCAGATTTAGTATTTAAAAAATAATAATATTCATAATTTCGTTTTTATTTCTCACGCCATATTTGCTTTTTAATGTCTTATTGTTCCATTTGAAAGTTTTGAATGATAAGAGATTTTGTTTTATTTAATTAGACGCGATGCATTAAGACGCTTTATTTGTTTTTGCAAACTTTATCTCTGTAAAAGTTTTATAGAAGAAAAAAGCCCTGTTTATTCTTTAGATATAATACCTTCCCAAATTATTTATCTTTCGTATCTTTATGCATTTGGACTAGCTGAAGACAGTTATGATTTGGGCTCTATGCATCCAGATTGGGGCAAATATCCGAGCTATGGATTCGCTCCGCTCTGGTTACAGCTACTTTAGCACGCACTGTTATCATATTTCCTATTGATTTGTCTCTCTTCTATGGCATTCTTATTGCGTCAAACTGAATCTGAAGTGAAGGTTCGTAAAAGAATGACGTCTGCATTCATTCCACCAATAGGAGAGGTCTACACGGAGGCCGAACGTGACTGGAATATGGGTTGCAATTACGATAAGAGCAATCCAGTGTTTCGTGTAAGGAGAGAAAAAAAAATGCGCAGCTAACAAACGAAATATTTACTGAAATCCAAAGTGTGGCAAACGGGGCGACAAATTCGTTTAATTAAGGAGGCAGAGTTTGTCTTTTTCCTCTTCTGCTTTGTTCGTTTTATTCCCGAATCTGTGGTTGAAACAGATAAAAGAGGTTTTTAATGTTGTGTGCTGTGAAGGTTTGCGCCGCGAAATTCGAAAGGGTTACCGAAAATTTTCTGAGGAGGGTAATTACGTTTCAAATTAAATCGGGAAATAATTTTTAAACTTTTCGGAGTGGATTCGTTTCTCAAATTATGTGTAATTGGAAGAGGGTTGGAGTGGCAGAAGTAAAAGCAAGTAAAAGTGGAAGCAAAATTTTCATTATGCATTCAACTTTCCTTAAATTTTTACACGTGCTCCAGAATACTCATGCAGGGCCAAAAAGAAAAATCTTTGTGAAAAATTTTGGATTTGAGGAAATATTTGAAATCAGCTTTATAAAACACTAAAGACAGTCTTTCAAAAATTTATTGGAGCATTTTTGCAAACGGGTTTGAGATTCATATATCTTTTTACGATAACACTGACTGTTTTTGGTAAATTTTTCCTTAACATTCATTTTAAACGAGCCGCATTCATTTTTTTTATCGAGTACATATTTAGAGTCTCCTAATAGGCTGTGATAAAATTACAACGTTTCTCTTTGCTAAAAGATAACGGAATGAAGTTATGCCCTTATTTTTCACCACATCTTTTGCCCCAATAGTAGCTTTTTTTCCGCGAGAAACTTTATTCTAATTTTTGAAAAATAATGCATCATAACTTTCACTAAGCGGTTGATTAAATGTACATACATGTGTACTTATAATAACGCAAATCAGATTATACTTCTGAAAACAGAATCGATTCAAATCTCGGCTTTTTAGCCTCTGCTTTGAGGAACGAAGCGGTGATTGTTATCCCAGGTAGCACAAAAAACGTTTAAACGTTTTATAAACGTTTTTAATCCATTGTCACAACGTTAATAACCCTTTTACAACCTTTAAAAAACGAAGTTTCTAATAATTTCTTACTTAATAGGTCACAAAATATTTTCAAATCAGTATTTTAGAAAATGAATTCACAGATTTTAAGAGGTAGTTCTTGTTGGCATTTAGCACAAAGAAATTTTGAAATAAGTGCAAAAACAAAAATCCTTAGAGTTTTTAAAAAATTGAAATTTTCTTAATGTTTTTAAATTTTCAAAAAAAGCGGGCAAAATTTTTAATGTTTGAAAATAAATTATTGATTGTTCAATAAGTGCAGAAACAAAGGTTTCAAAGAAATAGGCTTTTCACGTAAATTAAAGAAAATTTTTAGAAAGGTACTGTAACCCCTTAATATGAGAGAAAACATGCCTTAAATAAGGTGTTTTATAATATAAAGAAATTCTACCCACGTATCTATTGTTGTCTTTAATTATTATTTGATGGATTCAAAAGTGCTTGTACGTTGGTTTAAAATGTTTCTTTAAAGAAGCATTATACAATGAGAAATAGAAATGAAACAAATTGTAGCTCTTGAATATTTGAGGAGCACAAAGTTTCTAATCTTTTACAAAACATTATCTCCCTTTAAAACCTGACTGAACTTCCTTTAATCCCAATAGTACAAAATAAGTGAGTTTATTTCGAACAACTGATCTAAAAAAAAATGTTGCCAACGGTTTTTCATACTTTAGCGATAAAATATTCATAAATGCATAAATTTCAATGAGACAAGAACGAATGTAGTGCCTTTTTAGTACCTGAATAAAACGTGGAGATTACAGTTCGCAGCTTAACTTGTCCAAAAACAATATTTTGTCGGTTGGGAAAGAAAATATGGCCTATTTGTATTCTCTGGTTTTATTCAAAGCAAAATCTACGGCTTTAGTTTTAGGCTTCGAAAATATTTGCAGACCGTAGTCTCGTTTATGTCGGGATTTTATGAGATGGGAAAATATATTCCAAAGAAAAACAAAGCAATTCTGCAAAAGGAAAAAAAGAAAGCCTGCTTGGGAGAAGAAAAAAATGGATAAGAAAAAGAATTTGTTAAAAACCAAATCCCTCGAAACTTTGCTTTGAATGTTTTCGTAGGATGAAAGAAATCTAATTTAGTTATTTCGGAACTCTTTAAGTGAGAAAATAAAAACATTGCACATTTAGTCAAACTGGAATAAAAAAGAATCTCCTTCTTATGAAAGAATAAATTGAATAAGTTGTGCTCATTGAAGGATTTCGACTTCTCTTCACTTCGATTCTTCTCTCATACATGGATTTTTAAAAGGTTACAATAAAACTTCAGCGACAGAGAGAGATAAATAAAATTCAGTCGGCTTAACCACTTGCTTAAAATCTGACCGCAGATTTTTTTAACTTTTTTTCTTTTGACATGTAAGCTTTATAAGTGAAGTACATCTTTCATTATTAATGATCAGTCTTTTTAAGAGCTAAGATTTCAAAATGTTATCAAAATGTATTATTTATCATTGTGGCTCAAGTTATTCATTTTTATTTGACATTTGATGCTGTGAAACTAAAAAGAAAATATATTTCGTATGCAGAACAATGATTGTATAGACAATTTAAGCAGAACCTTTCTCAATATTTAATAGCTAGCGTTAAACATTTAAAGTGCTGTAATTGAAATTGAAATACTGACTTTAAAAAGACTTAATCTGGTTCAGTTTTTATAGGGTTTAACGTGGCATAAAATATAACACGATTGCTTACCTGTTTCTAAATTAAGAACCATTATTTTTCTTGTAAAAACAGTTTTTTTAGAAAGCTGATGCTTCATATTATGAGACATAAGGGTTCATTATGTTCAAATAAATGAAAATTTAGAGCCAAAGTTAATATTCCGAAAATAAAGTTTAATTAGACCATTCCACGAAAACGCCGTCATTTTGTCCCACACGTGACACTCACATATTCCATTAAAAAGCAGTAAATTCGCAAGGTAGTGAGCAAAGTTTTCTGCCCAAGAAACCCGACACCGGTTTTTGATTTCTTAAATAACAAAGTTTTGTTCATTTGTCCTTTAAAATCACTACTTTTTAACAAAATATATGAGCATCACGTGCAGGACAAGATGGCGGCTTTTTCGTGGAATGGCTCAAATATATATGAGTTAAAATGCCACACCCATGCAAATGGATTGACAGAGCTCTATTTGTTAATGATCATCCTGGAGACATTAAATCTGAACAGTTTGGTTGTGAACACGGTGCAAAAAGTATGGTCTTTGAATCTGGCTAAATAATTTCAAACCTGAAGAGTTTGGTTGTGGCTAAAATAGTTTTAAATCGAAATCCACTGTAATCCACTGTTTTTGGCCTTCTTTCCCGTTAAAAATAAAAGAGACGAAAAAAGCCTTAAAAGTGGCTTAATTCATCCAAAAAATATCGCCAGGTCGAAAAAATATCGCCAAGTTAAAAAAATATCGCCAAGTCCAAAACAAAGTCAAAAAGAAAGTAAAATAAATATCGAAAAATTAAAAATTGGAAAGTAGGGTATTGAGATGGGAAATTTGTGCGTCGGTCGGTCGGTCGGTCTCCCCCTAATAACTTTTGAATGAACATTCCGATTTGAACAAACTTTTTTTTGTTGGAAAGCATTTTATTCTTTATTTATATTTAAAACTGGCAACGGATTAAAAATGAAATTCGAGACATTTTATTAACGAACGAGTTTTTTTTTTCTTTCTTTGATAAAATGTGTTTGGATGTTCTTTGTTATTTTATTTTATTTTATTTTTTCTTGTTTAATTTTGACCTCTCGAATCCAGATTATGTTTTTCGCAGTGAGGAATTGGAATCGGTGTGTGTATTGTGTGCTCCTTCACCACCATATCCTGCATAGAGGTGCAGCGGTACTGCTGCAGAATGCGCCACCATGTACTGCATTGGCCCTTGAACAGGTCCGTGTTGGTGAAGCACCGGGACACGAGAGGCTGGTAGACTACCAATTTTAATGAAGGGCTTCACAGCCTGTGAGGTCCAAAAAGAAAACATTTAGCAATTTGACATTGCTCAAAAAAAAGGCTGCATTACTACTACAAAATCGTAACGTGACTTCCATGAAGGACGTAAACGTGACTTCCGTAAAGGTGTCTGCGAAAAAAAAAATGTTATTAATAACTATAGTGACAAAAGAAAATCTCTAGAAAACTGGACTTTCATTAAATCTTCCAGTAATGGCGTCTTCTTTAGTAACGCTGCCAATTTGACATAAAAGAAGCTG